>PQXL01000125.1:0-83811 GCA_004916875.1 Botrytis galanthina
TATAAAATCATATTATACATATATTAGTCATCAAGATATCTCTTAATTAGTAAGATATGAGTAAGTGATTTAATACACTTATTATGAATCTTCACAATACTTGAGAGCTGCAGGCTTGGGTTTGAATTTTAAAACAAATTATTCAGATACTATTATCGGTGTTGACTCTGATAGTAGATATCTATTGTAAAAGTGAATTTGTGCGATCATCAAGTGACATATTCATACGGATGCTGAATAAAAATTGTATGCTAGAGTATTGAATTATACAGATAGCCATCTTCCTAGAAAGTTGGCTAAAAGAAAAAAGTTAACAAGATTCTTCGTCCTTACTTCAAGGTTGAAAATATGCGGACGGACTATTCATTAGATTTAACTTAGGAAACTTTCTTGATTGATGATCCCCGAATTCATCGAACCTTTAATAAACTGTGCTGTTCCCCCACAAATTAGGCAGTACAACTGTCAGAACAATGAGACATTAAAGAACTGAAAATCAATTTGTATTCATTCTCCAAAAGGCCAATAGCTATCCGTTTCCCCCCCTATAGTTGACCTCTCTCTCTAGCATGCGTGTCATCCTCTGCCCAGCCTTCCCGGGTATCTTTAGGGATACGTATGAATACAACGCTAATAATGAGGGCAGCACTCGCCAAACCAACTCCCAAGTATGCGGCACTATGATAACCCTTTAGAAGATCATTCCCATTGTCGTTGGTGTTTACCTCTATAGTTCCGGCGATACCCAAACCAGTGCTCAACCCATAACCAAGGAGTGTGCCTATTAATGAACCCGCGACACCTTGATGCTTCATTGGAACAGTGTTACATGCGATGATCTGAGCGCTGGTGGTGATCAGATCAATGGTAAAAGCCGATATGAACATTGCGGGAAATGCCATCGCCCAGTAAGTGAGATTTGCAGGAATAGTCGAGAGAAGGACGTTGATAATGACCATTGCCGAGCATCCCAGGCCAATGATGACCTGCGCCGGTACTCGAGGAACCAGCCATGCTGCGAGAAAAGCGGTTGCACATCCAACTATAGTAAGTGGCAAGTATTGCACGCCAGTAAGAATGAGACTGTCTCCGCGGATGTTTTGCATATATGCATTCATGTACCAAAAAAAGATACCCAGGCTCATGAAAGAAAAGAAAACAGCCAACATCAAAAGTCCGAATGAGGGGGCCTTCCAGATGTTGAATGGTAGAATTGGCTCTTTGGCGACTTTCATTTCCCAGTATACGAATCCAGCAAAATGAACTATAGACACAACAAGAAGTGCGATCTCGTAAGGACTGTCCCATCCAACGAGTGGTGCTTGACTAAAAACATTTTAGCTTTTTCCGTATAATATAAAGAGCTTCCACAACATACTTCCATACAAAATTAAAAAGAATGAGAGCAGCGACTCCCAGGTAAGAGCCAACCCAGTCCACGGTGCCCTTTGGATCAATGGGAATATCCGCATCAACAGCCATGATCGCAACTCCGTAAACAACAAACCCAAGTAGACCACTAATTTCTATCAGTGAATGAGACTCATACACTATACCAAGGCAGCTTACAGCATGAAAAAAAGCCATTTCCAATCGGAAAGTTGGATAATAACCGCACCAACAAGAGATCCTCCAGCAGCGCCAACTGGTGCCATGGCGCCAAATAAAGCAAAGCTCAAATTTCGCTTCTTTCCAGGCGGAAAAGTGATGCCCAGCAAAGCCACAATATTTGGTATCATCAGACCACCGCCTATTCCACATAATCCTCTCATGATACACATCGATATTAAGTTATCAGAAAATCCACCGCACAATGCCCAGAGAGTCCACCAAACACAACCAGCGGTGAAGACGTTCTTGTGGCCATAGACTGCGCCTAGACGACCTCCTTGAAAATAACGACATGTCAGCTATCCTCATGCCAATTGTTTGCATAACAATGCAGTCTGATGGATGGTCTTACCAATCAAAACGAAAGTTCCTTGGGTTAAAGGGTATGAGGCAACTATCCAGACCGACTGCCCTTCTGTTGCTCCCAATGCTGCTCCGATAGCAAAACTAGAATTAATACCGGCCCCCAGAGGGATCATTTGAACTAGTTGGGTCAAGGTGATAAAAACCATGAAGACGTTCTGTCTTAGCAGGCTGGGCATTTCAGTCTTTGGTGTTGTACTACTACCATTCTCGAGAAATGTATCACTCGAAGGAGAAACAGTGTAGCTTTCCTTGTTGTGGTCCTCCACTGAAGCAGGTGGTGGACGGGAGGACATCATGATGGTATCTTCGCCGGTAGAGCGCTCAGTAATTGGTGAAGTGGTGTGGTCCATTAAAGAAGAAGAAAGCTAGTTAACCTTTTGCACCGTAGTTGAATCAATTCAGATCAGACTGTCGTTAAGAAGAAATGTTCGTTTGCACAGTATAGAGATGATGAACTTGGACTTCTCGAAATGTAGCCATATTTGTGTATTTTACCTACCTATTCATAGCTAATGAATGTAACTGCAGCAATCCCTGATTACCTCACAGGGGAGATACAGATCGTTTCTAATGTTGAGCCGAGGGGGTTTTGTCACCATGATTTCAAACATTATTTGCATGTTCTCACACTGGTGAATTTTTTGGATGGTCTGGCGATATGTGGGATGCCGAGGACATTTCAAGCTAACCTTGAATAGTATTAGTGGCATACTCTCCTGGAACCTCATGCCAAGCAATTCGTGGCGAACCTTCCACATTCCTAAATAATTCACACTGCATACATACATTTCTGCATACACGGTGATCAGCTTATTATGAATCATACACGGCGAGGATGCAGTGTGCTATCAAACTACGCCCGCCATGGGAGGATCCTCAAGCGTCAACTCCAACTCCTTCAGATACAATATGACAAGATTTGTCCTGCAAAACGAGCAATCCTAAACACAACTGATTTCATTTCAATTCACTGATCAATTACCACTTTCTCATCATACCACAAATCGCATTTTTAACATGACAACTGTTAAAGTTAACAGCCAACAGCGGTATCATGACACGAACGCGGCTTATGTGCTCCCAAAAGCAAATGAGTAGGCTCATAGTCTTCAATCACTGAAAGCTCTACTAATATAATTACCATAGTGTCGTTGAGCAGGATCGGCTTGATACTCAGGCAGCTGCCATTGTCGAGATGATTGGCGGCTTCCCTCTCTTAGCTCCATTACAAACACTTGATAGTATTTCCAAGGTGGTTGAGTAAGTATAATCAGTTCATAAATTACGACGGAGCCGATTGAGGGACTCATGTGCATACTTCTTGTAGATATGTCCTAGTTACTACACAATTCCACCAAGAATACCATGCAATTGCTGATTTTGGATGGTCTAGTATTGGCTGTGGTACTGGTGTAGCGACCATTCAAATTGCTACAATCTTGCCATCAGCAACCATTTACGGTCTGGACCTAACCCCAGTGCCGGAGGATTCAAAGAGAATGGCACCGGGTAACGTGATCTGGGCTCAAGGAAATGCATTGGATGTTGACTACAACCAACCCAATGATGGTATTCTAAGCCGCGAGATATTCAATCCGGAAGGATTGGATTATATCTTCGGCCGCATGCTTTTCTTAGGTATCAACAATTGGCCAAAGTACTTTTCAACCACTTCAAATGCGTTGAGGTCCGGTGGTATGATTGAGCATCAGGATTTAGACTGGAAATTTTATCGCGTCGGGACTTCAGAGTGCGTAAGCGACGACTGGGAGTGGCACAAAGCAATCTTATCCGGGGCTCAAAAGTCCGGATTATCGACAATTTCTGGTTCTGGAGCAGCAGCGCTAATGAGAGATTGTGGTTTGGAGGTGATCAACATCGAAAGTTTTGAGTTTTCATTTTCGGCGTCAAGCAAAACGCCCAGAAGTCAAGCAATGGCGAGGTATGTCCAAGCTAAATTGATTCCACAGTATCCGGAGTTACTTCGCAAGATGCTTGGAGCTATTGGCATAAGTGGAGAGAAATTGGACACATTGACCAGAGCATGTCTTCATGACATCAATTCTGAGGAAGGCTTGTACCAGAAGTATACCATCACTGTTGCAAGTAAGCTATAGTCATAGGATCCTTTGAGACACACAAATATTTCTATAAACACTTTATTCCGTTGCGAATCACGTTTTTGTAATGGGTGTTAAATTTTCATTGTCTTCAGGCTGCTTTGCCATACAACTACTAACTCCAATTATGCGTAGCTTGTAGTATTTTCATATGGGCTTCTATGAAAAATAGCCAGAACAAACCTCTTGCTCTTAGATACCTACATCACACTTACACGGTATATGAATTCGTACAATGTTGGTCATCAATCATCCACTAGGCTTCAGATGTAGCTGAAATTTTGCACGGGAGTATGTCAAATTAGAGCTTAGATGTTGGGCAGTATCGTTCGCGCTTATTTCTCGCATTATCTTTCGCATTATATTCTTTCTCCAAATAAAATTGCAGGTTGCGTGGTCAGCTCTCACTGGCATATGTGATAGTTTCTCCGGTGTCGGGTCATACTCTATCGAAACCCAAACATTGTAACCACTGTCCAAGCAAGTCTACCACAAAACAAACTCCTCTGATGGCCCGATTACGGCTTGAGACTCTTACTTGCATATTCGGTTAGCGCATTTGTGGAACTACAATCCTGATTAGGATCAACATAATTATCTGACCCAAGTTGAATTGCGAAGGTGGAAAAACTGCTATAGTCCACCACTATGAAAATGTGCCATTAAATTCTACTCACTTGGGATTCGGAAATATCAAAAGGATTCTCTTAAAGTCATTGATTTACACTAATTTTGAGGATGTCATTTGTCAGTCGATTCTCATCAGTGGAGCAGATGCAGTCATAAGATAGGGCTGAGAGTGCGTGATTTTTATTGCATATATCATGTCTCGTTCATGCAAAGAATCGAAATGTTAGCAAAAATAAGCTTGCTTTGTCGTGCTCGAAGAGGCTCAAATTTCGGCACCTATAGACTTCATTGCCTGAACGCTGTCTGAGATCTTTCTTTCATCCCTTGCTTCACCCAAAACTCGTATCTACCTTGGCATAAATATAGAAAGCAATGCAGTTGATCGGGCCTCGAAAAATAAGGGATGTCATTGGAAGCGATCTAGAAATTATTGGCAACGTGTTATGGATGAAAATCATACCTTCGCACTTCGACCAGTGGAAGGATTGTTTGAAGGATCTCATCTCACTCTCAGCCGAGTACCTTACGTTTTCCGTATACGACGCGTACTCTTTTCTGTAATTGCCAACTCTAAACTTGCAAACTATTCATTTGAGCAGGTTTCTGCATCTTACGAACCTTAATTCATCTCTCAAATCTCACACGAGCACCTTTGAGTGAGATTCAATCGTTTGAGCATCAATCAAAGTGTGTGTCCTGGGTCGGAGCAAATTTGAGTGCGTTGACTCGATATGATTGTTTCCCAGTGAGAGATTCTTTGATGGTAAAAATAATGGAGTTTTCGTAAGCGATCAAAATTACTATCTTACCCTTACGGGAATATCTTTTTTTGCAACTGATGAGAAAGCTGTACAGGTGATATCACCTAACAGGATCTTTCCTTGGATCTTTGGGTGCAGTAAAGAACTACACTGAGGCTTTTACCTGTACACTCTTTATTGGTATTTATCTCGCCCCGAAAGGGTCATGACACATAACATGATTTGGCATCTCTTCACGTTGTTGCAATATCTATCTAGTATGATGACATTAGCCTCCACTCTCTCAGGCCCTCCGAGGCTTAGGTTAGAAATAAGCTGAGATTTCTTCAGTGCATATATCAGGGGCTCACAGACCTGTTGGCTTAGTTATTACACCAAAAGAAACTATGGAGCCGTCAACTCCCCTCTCTTGAAACATATTGAAGGATTCTACTCTCATGAAGGGAGCAAATACGATCATAAGATGACACTCGGCCCATGTGGGATAAAACCTACCGTGAATCTAGATCATGCTTACCTGTTTACTTGCGGTATATAGAATGACGTTGCTAAGTTTTAACGGCTCTCGCCTCCACGTGGAGTCCTGGCAGTCAGAGTGGGTGTTCAAAATAAGCTTACTACTAGGATCATCGTGCCATCTTAAGATTTTGAGAGGTGCCTACAACATCTCGCATTCTAGTTGAGACATGGTATCGGCTAGGGCTGCCATATCGACTAATCTTTTCGCCGGCTTGCGGGGAACCTATTATGATTAATGGATAGATGTTTGACTTCTCCCGTCAAGGCTGTACTATCTACTGAAGTTTTCAGCCAATTTCGTGTTGTGTTCAATGAGGCAATCCTCTCTACTTGACCCAATCAAATAAAGAACTTGTAGTTACACGTAGCTGTCGTCAATGAAGGGGCTTACGCGAATATTTTATCAATCGTGCAAGATGAGGCTTTTAGACCACTATAAAACCTAAACTCTGTAAACCATAATGGAATGAAATCAATCTTCAGCCCTTCTCCAATAGATATTGTCCAAATCTTGTTCCATAATTATATTTTTTCGAAACTCATTTCAACAAGGATACTCCAACATTCAACAACGGAGTTTCCATGATAAACTTCTGCAAGATGCTTGAATTGATCTTATTCATAGGTGCTCTAGCATCTACTCTAGCTTTTGCTTCGGCGAGTTTAATCAGAATCTGCAGCACACGAGCTAAAGTCCCGATACCAGTGATAGTTCCGATCCAAACTAAAGTGAAGGAAAAGATCGACGAGAACGAGAATGTCTCAAAATACCAAGCTTTAAGAAATCTACGAGATCAACATGAAGTGGCCGGCGCTATGTCAAGACTAGTCGATGAGGACGGTGCAGGAGCTTGGCCACCAAATGCAAATCATGATTCGTGGCCCATAGCTCTTCGGCCATACAAAGAGATTTACTTCCAGCTCATTCCGCTTCTGTCCGCGGCTACACCTTCACTAGATGATGATATCAATAACGAAAGACGCGAAAAATATCGATCTATGATGCGGAAGTCGTTGATGGAGCGGATCAATGTTCCCCAAGTTGTGGCTATTATGGCTGCAGTTGAAGCTGGCAATTGGGATCTCTTTCCCAGAGACGCATATAATGGGTTTTATTGCTGTATTGCTGTTTGTCGACATGCATACAGGTATGTGATATTCCTTTCAGTAAGCGAAACTGTGCTAATGTGAACTCAGGTGGGCAACTATTCCTGTGGTCAAAGTAGCACAATCAGAGAAAATCGTCGAGTTCCCATCTGAACTCGACGCGCCGTGGCCATATCTTCAGCGAAACTTCGGTGTGGATGCAGATGCAGGAAACAATACATCCAATGTTCTACTAAACTTCAACACGAGAGGAGAAAGGATTTATAGAATCAACGTCGGAATGTCCGATTTGATCCGATCATCCGAGGAAGTTTTTTTCCAAATGTTCTATGACCTTGAAGTTGTTGTAGGTTCCAACCTCCATGCCAATCTTCCCATGTAGCACTACTAACTCTTTAAGGCTTTCCCCATCTACCACGAAATGGTTCTCTCAGTTCTAGCCTACAACTCCTCTTCCCCCAGCACCTGCCTTCCTTACCTCCGCAGCATCAACGCACGTCTCCGCGATCTCTTCCTCGTCTTCTACGAAAATCTCACGAAATCCCGCGTCTCCCATTCCGTCTGGCTCTCCTACGTCCAAGGGTTCCAAGGATGGGGCGTTGGAAAAATTGTCAATGGAGAATATGTGAAATACGATGGACTTTCTGGAAACCATGTCTTGTTCTTCCAAGCTCTAGATGCGTTTTTGGGGATGGAAAGATATTTGACAGATGAGAATATGGAGAGATATATACCGGTGAGACAGCGAGAATTGTGTTTGGTGCTTAAGAAGTATAGTTTTGTAAGGGGTGCAAAGGAGAAAGAAGAAAGGCAAATCGAAGAGGAGTTTGCGAAGATGGTTAATCAGTTAAAGGTGGGTATATTCCTTGTCTATTATCAATTTCCACTCAGTCCTTTCTCATTATGGGAATCTCGTGCTGATGTTTCATCACTAGTTATTTCGAGCAGCTCATCGCGCACGCGTAATGTCGTATCTCCAAGAGCCAGCTCCCGAACGTCTGGTAATGACAGCTGGCAAATCCGTTCTTGAGAATTCGAATACTAAGAGTCTGGATGATGCGCTGAAGCCTTTGGATGATATGCTGGCGGATAGGTTGAAAGAGACAGCGAACGTTGGATCTATCATTGCTGGCGCTTGATATCAGCATGCCACTAGGCCATCGAGGCATGATAGAAAGAGATTTTGAATAGAAAAATGGTAGAATTGAGAATTGATTTGGGATGAAAGATATACTCGAATTGGCAATGCGATAACTGGATCTGACTTTTTTATTTGTTCTTGATCTGATTCCCTTGTCGTGAGTTATT
The DNA here is from genome assembly GCA_004916875.1 of Botrytis galanthina. Lineage (NCBI taxonomy): Eukaryota > Fungi > Ascomycota > Leotiomycetes > Helotiales > Sclerotiniaceae > Botrytis > Botrytis galanthina. The sequence continues at coordinate 8,423 of PQXL01000125.1, forward strand.
GCCAGAGCGCGTTTACAGGTGATTCTGCTTTAAATATTGATCGGCAGTAGTAAGTATGAGTTTGAACCGTTGAAATGTAATTTTACAAACTCGGAGACTGAGTCTCTCATTAGAAATCCAAATATTCATTAAATCGTAACTACACTAGCATATATTCCCAAAAAAACAACCCATGACGCTATTAACCTTGAATGAGTGGCATTAATAAAAAGAACAGTTGAAATTTGAAATCAATCCCTCATTTTCACATTTTCATTAAAAAAGAAATTAAAGACGAGAAGTAGCAATAGCACTCAGCTCACCCGGAGCATGATAGTTAGGTACTTTCATATCGAGTGCCTTACCACTATAACCGAGATCTTCGGCGACTAGCATAGAGCATTTCTCTCCGATGAGAAGAGCAGTTGAGACTGTCGCAAGTTAGTTGGTGTGCATTTTTAGGTTGAATAGAAAAACATACAGGTGTTGCATCCAACATTATCAGGGCAGATAGAAAGATCGGCGACCTTAAGACCCTTGACACCATGGACATTGAGACGTTCATCAAGAACACCATGTTTTACAATGGAGTTTCCTTCGCGGGGTGCCATAGAACATGTCTAGATTTGTGTTAGGTGAATTTTCATATAACATTTGATGGGTAGTGACTTACACCAAGAGAATGCCAAGTTGTCTCTACATGTCTCTTCACCCATTCTTCGATATGCTCAATATCTTTGGTGCTGTACTTGAGATCTTCCTGCAGATCTCGTTGATTGCTGTTGAGGTATGAAATTTGTGGTGGCTTTCCTGGTTCCACAGGCATTGCCCACTATTTCGCGTTAATTTTCGAAAATCTAGAACCATGAATATTGGGTATACGAGATAGAACTTACAGAGCCATGTTGGATACCCGCGGTAACATTGCCTGGGAGAGCATACGACTTGGTTGTCAACAGGTCCATGTCTTTGGCTCTAGCTGGTGAGTCATATGCGTAGAATGGATGCATATTCTGTACTTCTCCTGCATAAGCGTCCATACGACGGGCAGTTTCACCTGTATTAGATTATTAGTGTAGGGTTCTGTTGTAATAGACCACTTCAATGAAGGAGAGAGACTTACGAGATTTGATGTAACCCCAAACCATTGGTGCCATGTCTCTTTCATCATTCATGAAGCCAGCATCAAAATCCGGTGCCTCATATGGATCTGGAGAAACGATGTGAGTTTCACCACGAGAGAACGGATATTCGAGGAAGTGGAACATGGTGAAGAAGTTTCCAGGTGGCCTGACAATTAGTTAGTCTATTTTCGTGAGATCTAGCGTTGATAACTTACATCAACATGTGATCACCAAACCAGCCAGAGATGACCGAGTAGTGCATAACTGGCTTGTCAGGTTTGTTCTTGAAGTAGCTGTCCCAACCTGATCTGAAATGAGGTGTTGGCCAACTATCCATCTCTTTCAATTCCTCTTCAGTCGGACGAACTTTGACACCGGCATCAATACCGTTCGTCGCAAGTGGGCCAGTACCCTTGAGATTCCATTCATCAAACACTGCTTTTTGAACTTCCGGAACACCTCTGGCAAAATCATCAAAACTTTCGGTTCCGGGCTTAGCACGGTAGACTGATAAGCATTAGCATGTATGGATAGTAATGAGAGTTTAGGCAAGAATAAATACCAGAGAATGTCAAATAATGATCTTGGAAGTTCTGACCAACACCAGGTAGATCAACAACCGGCTTGACACCAACCTTTTCCAATTTCTTTGGGTCTCCGACACCACTTCTTTGCAAAATCAAAGGTGATGAGAGTGTGCCGCCTGAAACGACAATTTGCTTTCGTGCACGGAAAGTGCGTGAACGTTGCTTTTGGGATTCAGTGTCAGAAAGCTTTGATCAATCGCTACAGAATAACTTACATTTGGGTGGAGAGGCTTTGTTGGCACGGTTTTAACACCAACAGCTCGGCCATTCTCGATGATAATCTTATCTACTTTGGTGTTACACATGAGGTGAAGGTTTGAATGTACGGATCTAGTGGAATGAATGTAGGCATGGGCGGCATCACTACGTCGACCTGTCTTGACATGATGTGAGATTTGTGATTCCACTAGAAAAAAGGTGTACTTACATCTCGATTGATCCACTTCAGCCAGTGTTCGGCACCACTGATATCTTCGTAAGTATTGGCACAAAGTAATACGATAGAGACTTACTGTGCAGTAACCAGGTCTTGTAAGTCATCAGTTGTTGGGATACCTTGAGATTCGGCAGCACGTAGAAAGTCGTGAGTAATTGGATAGGTGTAGTTTCCAAAAGATACTTTAATGGGCCCATCAAAGCCGTGGAGGTCCCTAAGAGTGTCAGAGGTGTGAATTGGCAGAGCATATATCCACTAACCTGTTGTTGCATGCCCGCTGGTATGTTTCATGCTTTCTCATCAAAGGAATGAGTTCTTTTGTAGACCATCCCTTGGCTTGGAAGTCGTCATAGTCGGAAGCAGACGCCCGTGTATACATCATGAAGTTTATAGAGGAACCTCCGCCGAGAATATGTGCACATGGAACAACAGCTTTGCGACCGGCGAGCCATTCTGAAGGTCGAGAATAGTAGAATGATGCTGTCTTACTATCGAGTTTCATGTTCTTGGGGTCTGTAGCTATTAGTCAAATGCAAGAGATGTGATATAGCATAATTCTTACAGATTCCAGGTCGAAATACCCATGGGTTGTTGAGGTTACTCTCTCCAGCTTCAATGAGGAGGACTTGGAGGTTGTGGTCAAGGTTTGCAAGTCTGCGGGGCTATTCAGTACCCAGCTAATGAGGATAGATATCTGAAATAATATCGACATACCTGCCAGCAATCACACAACCAGTGCTTCCACCACCACAGACGATGATGTCGAACTCATCTGGGATCGTCATTTTCACTGTTTTATTCAAATATTGTCAATGTTGTGTCACTTGACACTTGTAAAGCCGGTAAAGAATACCAAAAAGATGAGGAAACACGCAACCTTTTCTACTCTCAATCTCTTATAGCCCTTGGCTCCGGATACTCGGATTAACAAAAGCAAAGGCTTCGTGTAGCATCAGCTATATCTCCGTCTTGTGTGTGGTGCCATTGCATACTCAGTCGGTGACCATTGGCCTCCTAAAGGTCCATAGACAGAGGGAGCAGCGAAGAAAGAGCAACTAACCCATAGCTAATGTCGCTACCCCTCTTCTTGTCTTACCATGATGATGCCGGCTTGATGGACGACAATTGTGATTGATGCGCGAGTTTAGGGGTGCAGCTTGAGTACGCCTTCACAGACAAGCACAAGAAAAGGAGGTCATCATCGGACATTCGAGTAGAACATTTAGAATCTAGGAAACGTGGTCGACGCGGGGAAATGTGATCTGCCGTCGTAATCAAAACACTTTAAGTTTACCCCGCAGTCCGAGTTCACACATCGTATGCGGGCAATATTTAGAGTTCCAATCAAGTACCTGGAGTGAAAAGAGAAGCCAATTGAGTTATAGCATAATCTGAACGTGACACAGCTTATGTTCTTGGTTTCCAATGCACTGCAGACTTCCGCCAAATTGATGAACATGTTACTAGCAAACGAAAGACCGTCGTTAATCTCCGAGCTATTTCCGTTCTCCTTTTCCCCCTCAACACCGTGCACCTCCCATGGATCGTCGATGGTTCCTCAACTTCAAGCTGTTTTTAACAAGCCTTGCAGGATACTATTTACGAGGTGCATCGAAGTGCTCAAAGTGATCGTTGAGCGGGATGTAGTCAAGGATCCAAGAAAAAGGTTGTTGAAAGGTTTAGGTAAGATTATACGAAGATACTCATCGTAGCGTGTTGCGGGGTCAATGCCGCTTTTAGTCGGGCATTTTTCCACCACTACTGTACCCCGGATCTCATGCCAGACTCTTCTAGCACTGGATTGAACGGCATAACATGAAAACAGGGTGCAGTTTGGATCGGTGGCTTGTGTATGTTCAGGGTCAGATTGTCAATTCGGTCGTTCCTAGTCGTAACGGGAAGAGCATCTATGCGAAGACGCGTCAAGTCAGAACTCTATTCGACCTCCACGTTTTCTGGAGCTCCACAGTCTAGACTATGAGAACATACTAGTGGTGTAGTAGCTCTGGGAATGAATGAAACGCTATCTGCGAACGATGTAGGGAAATCTAATCAACGTGCCCACTCGAGATTATTGGATCCCTGAGATCGCTTTTTATCTCTGACTTCATTCATGGATTGATACTTGTAGTGCCAAGTTCGGCATTCCTGCCTCAAATTTTTGACCAACCAGAGGAGATAGGTAGTCCGGACTACTATGAAACATATACTGGGGTGTGAATACTTTCCTCACTTATATTTCATGATGTTATAGCTCAATTAGGGTTGTAGAGTTGGAGTACACCCCTCGGTTCTTTTATGTTAAGGTCACTTAATTGAGATGTTTGGATTATGAAGTATGATTCTATTGACATGACAGTTTATCATTTTTGGGTTTTGATCATTTGCACATTTTGAGGGACTATAGAACATTGTTTTTAACCTCCATGGAGGTTTATCTTATTTGGAATCATGAACGCTCGCACAAGTCAAATGGGGTTCAAACTTACTTATTTAGATGCTGTTGATCATTAGCGGAGACCTTTTGAAGTAGAAATAACGCCTGGAAAAGTCAAGTTGTACTTTACTGCTTGCTTGGCAATTTACCCCTCACTCCATCATTCACGTGATTTTTCACATGATGATACAACAGCCTGAAGGTTCTTCCTCTCTTCTCCTGCGTGGTCTTACCTCACGGCGTCGTGGAGTGTGACCTTGTTCCCTGCGGATTTCGCGGAGTTCGACCGGGTGGTTTGGATCGGCATGCGACCATCGATCTCGTGCCTCTCTCCTCTCACTCTCGCGGCGGCGAGATGAGTGGTGTTCTCGGCGTTGACGGTGACTCATGGCGTTAGTTAATCGATTGTTTGTCTGTTTGAGTGTTGTAATGCTTACTTAAGACTATGTACTCACCTTTGAAGCGGAAGTCACTTTTTATATGTTATGACATTCATTGTTCTAGAGTTGTTCAATTCAAGGGAAACTATTCAAATGTTCTTTGACAACATTGTGGAAAAAGTTACTAAAAGACTTTGGAGAGAAGTAGCCACTGTTTGAGGAATTGTTAATTTCAAAGATAGCTGTTCACGCATTGTTCAATGACATTTCGTGCGTCAAAGTAACCCGTAGCACATTTCTTACCACATGTCCTTCAAGGTCAAGTCTCAACACTGCCACGCCCAGCAAAGCTTAATTCTGTATGCGATTCCTGAAAGACCCTTTACCCCGGCACGTAAAGCAATAATTTCTTGGCACTTCGCCTGATATGGCAAGCCGAATGTCTAGTGCAATATCATGCAGTAGCGCGGAATGTGAAGTATGCCCTTTCTTGGATTTTGTCTGGCTACAATATTGATAATGAACGAGGCAGCTCAATTGGTCTAGATCCAAGTCTGGATTATGCACTGTTGATATATCGGAAATTCATTTGCCTGGTTGATCATTTGGCGCTACAAAGTTCCCGATCATTCCGTACCCTGCTCATTCGAACTAGCCAGCGTTCAGTCGCGGTTCCTCCTAATCCCCAATTTGATTTTAAGTCATCGCTTGAACTTCCATTGAACTTGCGCGTGCCCAATCCACCACTCTGTGTATGACTGTTGCTCAACAGGAGCTCAAACAGTGAGCTTATGCAACCCAGTTCGCCAAACCAACTTCCGTAGAATAGAGTGAGGGTTATCCCTACGCATGCCATCTAAGCACCTCCAGCAGTCGGTGCTTCACCCCCAGAGCCTCCTGCTATTTCCACTTTCGTTTTCCTATGCTTCTTATGTTTCCTGTGCTTCCTCTTGTTCACCTTTACTTTAACCTTCACCGTTTCCTTCACAATTTCCTTCTCCTTTCCCTTCCCTTTTCTCCTCTTCCTTTGACTGCGTTTTGCCTTCATCATATAAACCCAACCTATCAGTCCTAGAATCAATACCCCAATGATACAACCAATGACTATTCCGATATCTCTACCGCTATTGTTGGGTTGAGGCGCCTGCGTCTCCACTGCGTATGAATCGCCGATCGGAGTCGAATCAGGGAGAGAAGTAGGTTCAGAAGCAAATGCATTATCGTTGAGTTCGGTATAGGATGTGTAAGTAGTGGTGGGAGCATCAACTATGATAGTGGAGAATTGTTCACGCAATAGATCAGGGAGCGCAGTCGGTATTGGGGATTCTAGAGGCAGTGTTGAGGAAGTGGGAAGTGGAGTAGGAGAAGGGGTGGAGGCAGAGAATGCGGCAGAAGATTGGGTAAAAAGTTTTATAATTGGGGATGTGATATTTGCGACTTTGTTTGGAAACGAACGGGAGGATAAAATGGAAAAGGCTATAGGAGCCATATTTACAGTACGAATTCCACCAGGGAGATTCTAAAAGCTTCAATTAAACATAACAAAAATCGCGCCAGTAGTGCAAAAAGAAAAAGGATCAATGGAATTGAATTGAATTGAGGACTGATAGGAAATCAAGCAAACATGCACCAGATATAAAATACAACATGATGGAGAAATCTGCAGGCAAGCCCCCCAAAAATGATTGGCCATTGAAATAACGTAGAACGTGGCGCCTTGGGTTGGATTCGCGTAGCACAAAGACCCGTTTGTGTGAGTGTTTGCTGGCATAAATTTCAGGACCGCAAATAGGCTGAACTGGAAAGGCTAACAGTGGTAGGTTTGAAATATACAATGATTGCATCTTGCAACATCAACGGGCAATAATGGATCGCGTGTATGAATGATTCGATATCAGACATCTGGAACCACTCTGTGTTCTCCGGTTGGACTCTATTATTTGTACAAAAATAAAAGTAGACGTAGCAACATGAAACTTTATCAAATTCGTGCATGAACTCCAGCCTTCGACGAGGCTTCTGGAAATAAATCCTGCTAGTTGAGCCAGCAAGGAGAGAACAAGGATCAATAAAAAGCTCCATCCAAAATATCTATCCATCCATCATAACGCCTACTCGAACACCGTTTACGCTGGGTTACCCTTCTCATACATGTAACCTCACGTATGTGTTTCCTGACAATCTTTGATCATGCTGTTTCCAAAATCCTCCCATCGCATCTGAAAGCCTTAAACCGGATCAGAAAGATCCTTAGCAAACTTTTCATACCCTCTATATGCGGTGATAGTAGCATGGGCATCTGATCCAAATACCTTTGCAAGTCCAGCGCAAGCCTCTCTGAAAACCTTTTTGGCTTCTTCAGGACGGTTTCCCAAAAGATGCATCACTTCAGCGAGATGGGCTTTCGCTCGGACAGTTTCAGGGTGGAGGTCACCCATATTTCCCTCATAAGCCCGTGAGATATGACGATACAGCCCAGCGGCTTCGGTGTAACTCAAAGCATCGCCGCGTTCACGCTTTGCAGCTGCCATGTAAGATAGGCACTGAAGTGTCCAGTGATGCTGAGAACCAAATACTCGAGTAAGGCCTTCCAAAGCTTTTCCATGAAGCGCGTCGATAGTGTCCAACATCTCCTCCCGCCCTTCTTCAAGAGGGAGCTGCCCACGTATAATTTCACCTCGGCAGGTGAGACTATTAAAATAGTCTGGATGTGACTCCCCGAGAACGCGTTTTCTACCGATCAACACAAGATCCATTTTGTGGAGTGCTCCGCTATGTTGACCGAGGCCAGCAAGGATGATAGCTTGGAGGTGGAGACTCGTGAGCTGCTCGGGATGGAAGTCATCGCTTTCGAAAGTTCCTTCGGTGTATATTTGCGTTCTATCAACCAGGACCTGGGAACTTAAACTCTGAGCAGCATGACATCCTTCTTTGAGCCTCAGACATTCTGCAATCTGGTGCCGACTTGTCAGTATGTCCGGGTGCCGCTCACGATCTGACCATGGACCATGTTCTCTTGCGGTCAAAACAGCACGGTTCATGGTTAAAGCTTCATCATATCTCCCTTGTGCTAGCATCACTAGTGCAATGTTGCTCCTACAAGTCAAAACCAGAGGATGAGAGTCGGATAGATGAGTAGTGAGAACGTCTGCAGCATTGGTAAGAAGAGATTCAACCTCATTGTAATCGGACGATGAAACGGCTTTGGACAGCAGAATCCGTGCTTTAAGACTTTTGATGTATTGAGTTTGAGGATGCTCGTCGCCTTGAGACATTTGGCTTCCACGTATGGCACCTTCCACAAATCTGAGGGCATCATTAAACCTGCCAGATTTATGCAGTACATTTGCAAGGTGTTGGCAACTGATGAGAGTATCGGGATGATTGGTTCCTAGAAATGTTGCCCTTTTCCTAAAAGCTGTTGAAAACTCTATCTCAGCAGCTTGGTAATTGCCAATCAGCATGAGAGCCGCACCATAGTCATCAATGCTGGTACATAAATCACTTTCCGGAGCATTCATGGACTCTTTTGTACGGCGAATCTGGCGGAAGAGATCAACGACATCGGATTTGTTGGTACCTTCTGATAAGTACAGGATGCCCTCAACGCGTTTCTTCCACAACTCATCTGGCTGTTCTTCAGTATACGTCTGCAAAGCATCTCTGAGTTCTCCATACTTGGCTAGTAGGTCGAGTAGCGAAAGATGATGTTGAAGCACATTGAGATGTTCGTGGGGTATTGCCTCAGGTAAGGTATCAACTGCGTGTGTTGCCATCTTCAAAGCATCATTGTAGAGACCCATGCGAACAAGATGTTTGGATTCTTTGTTGTAAACCAAAGCCAGCGCAATTCGTACAGAATCACTGTTCTTGCTTCCATCACCAAGGAAGCGTTCGAAGCATTTTTTCCACCATTCTCGATCCTTGCTATTCGAGTCAGGGTAGTGATTCCCAAAGGCAACAACTGCTTGTGTGTACCATTCCAGCTCTTGCTCGATTTCACTTTCTTCCGCTTCTGATCTTTCGCTGGTGATAACCTTCTTCAGCGATAAGAAGACCAAGGGATGCATATTATATGTCTCGCTAATATCGTCCTCTGTGACGAGAAAATTCCCCTTCAAGATGCACATTACGACAATTAGATCAAGAGGATCAACCAACGAGCAGATGATGGATCGTGGTACTGCATTGCCACCAAGGTAATATAGATGGTGAAGAATACGAGCTGCCATAGGGTAAGTTAATCGAAATTGTCTGGCATTCATGACGCCCTTTCCAATAACAGATTCTTCCTCAGATATTGTAAAGAGCGGGGCTACCGAACTCAGCAGTCGTAGTTTGAACTGATCATTTGTTCGGTATATGGAGATGAATTGTGACAGTTTCATCGAGGTATCGTTAAGTAAGTTTGAGACCTGGACAATGGCTCTTGGTAGACAATTAACAAGAAGGGCGATTTCGCGAAGTTGCTCATCAGTCGAATTATCAAATAGGTCAACGGTCAATCTGTCTCGTAATAAACACATTGTTGGTTCGAGCTCGAGACATCCCACTTCGAAGATATTGTGGGGACCACTTAAGAGACACCCGTTCGATTTGGTCCTTGTAATGAGTATGATAGCACCTTCGAAACTTTGCAGCCTGTCAATCAGTCTACCATGCTCAGTTTGCTGCAGCAGAAAATCAAAATTATCACCGGCATCAACGACCAACAAACTTGCAGAGTCTCGCCCTGGCCGTAGCCAATTTTCTAATGGTTCATGCCCATCAATGGAAGGCGCAAGCAAGTTTCCAGGCCCAAACCAATATATTGATGCGGGTGATGCTTCTCTAATTTGGTAGACAAGCTCAGTAATGAGCTCGGTTTTCCTGTGGATGTGAGTTTTGGCATTGAAATTATTGGGGGCAAACAACATACCCTATTCCTCCAAGCCCGACTACTGCCAATCGACTCTTTTGATCTGGTTTCCATAGGCTAAGTAGTTTTGCCAGAGTTGAAGAGCGGCCCACGAAGTGGGAATTTCGGGGAGGTGGGAATTTAAACTCTGATTGTATCGAAGAAGGCTCAACTTCCGTTACCACAGACTTCTCAAATGCCTTCTCAACAGCTTCTCTGACCGCCTGGTCAATAATGGTATTGATTTCTCTAGTATCAGCGATAGCATCTTTAGCCGTGTCCTGGAGTCTCAACGATAGATTCTCCACAGCTTGATCAAGTGATTTGTTCAGATGTTGTGACACATGCTCAGAAAGCTTCGTAAGGATATATGGATCTGCATCAGACATTTTCGCAGAAATAAATGGACAATCTGTGGGCGAATTCATCACCACTGATAAGGGTAGATGAAGGGGGACATGAAAAGAACGAAGAGGGGTAGGGTTTGCATTGACTTATGGGCTCTTTGATCGCCTGCCACTGGGTAGGAGAGTTATATAGGATTTGGGCACGATAATGATTGAACAACGGCTTCACCAAAACCTGATCCTTTCACACGAACCGTGATATCACTGTCAGAAAAATCCTGAAATTACTCGCAGTAAGTCGTAGCAAAGAATGATTCCGAAGACCCACCACAAACTTATGTGGTACCATTAGAAGCTGGAGACTGGCATCGGAGACCAATGAGATGATTTGGGGGCCATCTTGCAGTTTCTTTAGGTCTCGGATTGTTGACGCGCGCTGAGGCTCATGATAATATTGGGGACCGATGCAGTCATTGTTAGCTACGTGCTCCGCGTTGATGCGGCCGCTAACTGAATATATACGAGGTGTGGTAGCCACTTGGATGTCATTTGATAACGTTAGATGAACCATCATGGATTAATTCCACGTCGTCGCTGTGATTAATGATATAAACTTCTTGGGCGAGCGTGAGTTGGCAAATATGTGAGCCAATAGAAAGGCATGTAGTTGAAGAGTTTGCCATCCTCAGTTATTTCATATTCGAACACCTTACTAATCAATCCTTACACGCCGTCTTGATACCGCTAGTTACTTAAGCGACTGGCGCTAAGATAATGATAACGAAAAAAATTATCTTACCCATGTGAAATTCAGTGAGAAGGCAGATTCGAACACTCAAAAATCGGACAGCATCCAACCGGCATTATGGGTAAAAAGAGAGTTGGTGCTTTGGAGAAGGTTGATGCGGATCTGTAAGAGTTCAATTGGTACATTTCTACTAATCATTGCTGACCTCCATAGTCCAAATTTACAATACAAGATTCGAAGAGATCCAAAGTAAGTTATATGTCTTCTACACTGAGTAATGGAAACATCATCTAACAAGGATACTAGATCATACGCAGAAGATTTCCTAAATCAATATGGACAGTACCAAGCACAAAGAGACATTTTCATGTCTTCTCCTTCCACTGCGACATCCGGCGGCATCGTATCATTCCACGATCTCATCGACTTCGTCGCGCATTGTTCAGACTGTTTCCCAGAAGATACCGCAGAGTTCCCAGAAGATCTCAAGCAGATTTTAACTTTACACCATGCCGAACTTGAAAGCGAATTGCGTGAGAAGATCGTTGGTAGTTTGGTACTATTGCGACGAAAGGAAGTAATTGATTCGGCCAACCTTCTCAATACACTGTTTCCAATATTGGTAGCTACGCCTAGCAAAACACTCCGAACACTACTATTCCAGAAGATCCTGTCAGACCTACGCACTTCGAACTCGAAGAGCATAAATCATCGTCTCAATCGAACAATGCAGACAGCACTGTTCAATTTGCTCACCTCGGACCGAACATCTTCTAAGGGAATCTGGGCTGTCAAGATTACAAGAGAATTGTGGAAACGACAGATCTGGACAGATGCGAAAGCTGTTGAGATTATGAAGGAAGCTAGTTTGTCAGATAATGAGAAGGTTATTGGCGGTGGAGTACGGTTTTTCTTGGGAGGTGACAAGGAAAGAGAAGAAATGGAGGATGAAAGCAGTGACGAAGAAGCTATTGATATTGGTAAGCTGAAGCATCAAGTTGGTATCAACAAAAAAACAAAGAAGAAGACGAAAACATTAGAGAAGGCCGTCGAAAAGGTACGAAGAAAGGAAAAGAAGAGCAAAGCACCCCATCCACTGAATTTCTCCGCCCTGCATCTCTTGCACGATCCCCAAGGTTTCGCCGAAACCCTGTTTTCAAAACACCTTCAAAACTCAAAGTCGAAACTCAACCTCGAACAAAAACTGATTGTCCTGCAATTGGTATCGCGACTTGTTGGCTTGCACAAGCTTACCGTAATTTCATTATACTCGTACTTTACTAAGTACCTCACACCACGACAACCATCTGTAACTTCATTTTTGGCATCTCTAGCTCAAGCAACACATAATCTTGTTCCACCCGATGCTTTAGAACCTTTGGTACAAAAGATTGCCAATGAGTTCGTCTCTGAAGCTTCTGCCTCGGAGGTTGCTGCTTCCGGACTCAATGCCATTCGAGAGATTTGCGTACGACAACCATTAGCTATGAATGATACACTCCTGCAAGATCTTATCATGTACAGAAAGAGTAAAGACAAGGGAACAATGATGGCAGCAAAAGGATTGTTGTCCTTGTACCGTGAAGTCGGAGCTGATATGTTGAAGAAGAGAGATAGAGGAAAGACAGCGACAATGGGTCTCAAGACCGGATTAATCAAAGAAAGACGTTTTGGTGAGGAAGAAGCCGGTGGTATCGAAGGTATCGAGTTACTTGAGCAGTGGAAGGAGGACGAAAGAAAAAGGAAACGAGTTGAACGTGGATTGCCAGAAGAATTGGGCACGGATGAAGAAGAGGATGATGAGGAAGATTGGAATGCATGGGACGTTGAATCTGATGCTGATAGTGATGAGGGTGGTTGGATCAACGTCGAGAGCGACGGTGAAATTGAGATCAGTGATAGTGAAGATGAGAAGCCGGCCGCGAAGAAAGCGAAGCTCGAAGTTAAAGCTACCGAAAAGTCAGACGACGGCACCGAACCATCAACAGAAGATGCCGCGAAGGAGGCTGCCGACAAGGCCCTTGAACAGAAGATCTCCACATATGCAACCACCAAAATTCTCACTCCAGCCGATCTTGCAAAGCTTCAAGAGCTCCGTCTTGAGGCTAGCGTAAATAAGGCGATGGGAGGAAGGACACAATCTCAACGAATGAAGGACGCAGCTGCAAGACATGCGGATGATGCCTTGACAGCTGATCAAATTGAAGGTTTCTCGAAGTTACAAAAGAATACAAGAGAAGAGAAGATAGCAATGGCTAGGGAAGGAAAGGGTGAGCGTAGCGAGCATAAGTCTACCAAGGCTATTAGGAGGTCGAAGAAGGATGCCGAGGGCAAGAGTACTACCAATCAAGAGAAATCTCGAAAGAAGAATTTCATGATGACGTTGGGCAAAGCTAAGAGTAAGCAAAAGAGAAGTTTGCAACATACTAGGAGGGTGCTTAAAGGGCATATTGACAGAACTAAGAGAGGTGGAAAGAGAGGAAACATCGGATGTTAATTTATTGGTCGTATTACAAATTAATCAAAAGCAAATTATGCAGCTTCATCAACTTGCAGTGTCGTGGACTTCAGTCAACTCCCTGAAATTCTGCATTAATAAAGATAAACCTGTGAATTTAGAGCGGAGTATATAACATCCATGCATTTCCTAGATCTGTCAAAGTCGACATGAGCAGTGGGCTACAACATGACTTGTATACAAAGGTCGTTCTCGTCATCCTCATTTCACCTACACGTGTGCAAAGTGCTCGAAGAGAAGGTGCAAGTCTCCAGCCGCAACCTAGAAGGCACGAAGAGATAATAACTTGTGGGTTTATCATTCTGAAAGACATCCATAAGCAGTATACATTAATTCATCACCCTCAGCGACATCAATATTGGATTTTTTGGCTTTGGGCCGTTTGGCATGACAATATCCTTTTAGGCCGATAGTACTGAAAGAGTTTCCCAACTCCACTATGGAGGAAAGTGGCTGCGAAGGCTTTTTGGTTGATGCAGGTGACAAAGGTCAACCTTAGGGACAAAGTTTCCGCCACTTAAACTATTTCCACCGGATCAGGAGATCACATGTTAGTATTTAGGAGACATTCCGCCTTTTCCTCAATCTTTTCGAGGAGGAATAGTACCGCTTGATGATACAGATACCATTGAAAAAGAAATTGTTGTATGTGTCCCAGAACTATCATATATCAATTCGGTCACATTTCCACATCCCGCAGGTCCTTCTTATAGCATACATACTTTCACGGATGGCCTCTAGAAGCATGTTAGTCCAATCAACGGTTTTGAAAGATGATCGAAGTGATTGCATCTTTCTAACTGAATTTTGAAGCCTCCCTTCTGTCTCCCAGTCATCCTCCAACTCCCACTCCGTGGACTTTTGATGGATAATTTTTCTTCAGATCCGCATGGGAATTTCTACGACGGGACAGTGGAAGAATGTAAACCCGAATTAGATAGACTTTTGAGGACTTGTATTCTAGAAAGGGATTTACTCGGAAGCTCGATTAGAATTAAATCAACTTGCTCCTAATCCGACCACAAAAAGATTCTAAAAAAGATTCTATGCCGTCGCGAATTTCTTAGAATCTAAGCCCGACTTGGATCTGCCTGCTTCTATCTCCTTGCCGAAAAGACTCTCTTTTACCGAACAGGATTTCTGGATTCCGATGAGCCTAAAGAACCTCAGATGGTGTTTTCTTCAAACGAAATGGTATTTCCTTCTTTAACTGCTTATATTCCTTGTCAAAAGCGTAGAAGAAAATGTGAGAGACATTTACCATGTTCCAGATATTTTCATTCGAAGTTGTCGGGTAGAATAGTGGATTGCATTTACCCAGTACGCTACTCATTTCAACTAAATCCAGAGAGCTATCTACCTGGGAACTCTGTCGACTAAAGCCGATCAATAGGTATGTCTACATTCACAGAAAGATGTACCAGACGTACCAACAAGTAGATAATTGGACGTTGCTAATGCAGACAAAGCTGTTGTATCTAAGGCGCCGACTACCAGAATCATTTTGAAGCTCAGAGAGACATCAGAGATATCAAAGAAGAAGCTATTAAAGAAGTGATCATTGAGGGCTAGGATAAACTCGCGGAAAGGATTTTCTTTTTGTCGGGTTGTCATAACGAGTTTCAATAGCGAAAATTTATCAGTAGTTCAAATTGGATATCGTTTTGTTATATTCATAATAATAGAGAATCATGAAAGTCTTTTCTTAGCCATCAAATTTCAAATCATTGAATCTGATGATCAAGGCTGATATCTTTAAACAGTCTTTTTGAATTGTTATATCTTGAATGTCTGGACGTGATTTCAAAATTATTTCTGGAAAAGCTAGAAATAGTTCGTCGGCCTACACATACCCAGTATTTGTGCATCTATCAAATCCTGCAGTCGTTTAACCCCTTTCTAGTAAGTACCTACCTAGTATATCGCTCTTCTGAATAACATCGCTCATCCACTTCTCATCCCCACCACAAGAAAAGGTATGAAAACATCTCATCTCAACCACTAAAGCCCATTCAAACTCCAATTCTCGGATTAAACAAATGATGCTCATTCTATCCTCCTATCCCAATTCTCTCTCGTTATCTAAATTTCATCAAACCCCTTGATTCATCATCTATATTCATCCTCCTCTACAATCAATTTAAACGATAATTTCAAGTTGTAAGTTCCTGTTGTACGAATCCAGATTACTGAGAACTCTTTGCTATTATTTATCCCTGAGCGATTTCTGCTAAAATCGGAATGTGTATATAATATCCACGCATTTGAATTAATTCACTATATCAAAAAGTCGGATATACAACCATATCATCATTTCTCATGAACGTACTCGAAGTCCACAGTATATCTTCCTCTCCATTCTCACAGTACCCACTCTCCTCTATTACCTAACTACTCGACTCCTCCAGAGTATAACTGTATCATATGTTCAATCTCGGAAACTCACCGGCTCCGACTCAATCCTTTCATACCTCCTCTCTCAAGTCTGACATCTCAAAATTTCAGTCTCTACCCCGGAAGTATACTAACGGGTACAACAGGCAACGTATGAATTTGTATAATCTATGTGATTCGGCACATGATAGTCACTGATATCCCATGCAGATGAACAATCTTGGTTTTGAACTGGACATGCAATACAAATATGATCTTGGATCTCAGACATGAGAAGATATTGACAGCATTCAAAAGATCGGAAAAATGCACAAAGATATCAGGATAAGAAGAGTATACTCCTGAGCAGACAGTCCATACAATAAATATATCCCTACACGAAAATAAGTCACCTAGTATAAACCCATGAAGTTCACTCCCCATCCCTCTTTTCGAAATTTTCGGGATATCTGTTACATCTCTTCGAGAACCCAAGATGGTTCATTTTATTGCCCGTTTTATGTATTGAGCCACGCGAGTATCACTCTTAAAATTAATCTTAGATATTGGAGGTCGATCATTTCATACAGTAATTCCTGTAATATTGACACACTTCTTGCTCCGCGAGTCTTGCTAAAGTTTCGCCACATCTTGTGATGGGAAGGGAGGGGGTTAGGTGCTATGTGTGCGGTGTTGGGAATGAAATGCGATGTATACAAGTGACTCGAATAATGTTTAGGGGGAGGGAAGAAAGGTAGATGGAGTGGTTTATTTAAATACCATGAATGAATATGTGAGCGATCGAGAACTACTCACCACACTTCATGGGAACGCAAGTCATTACTTTGATTATTCGTGAAGGATCGCAGATGAGTTCGCCGATGGATTAATAACAACATAGATAATGTAAAAATTTCCAGCACCCACTGGACCATCATTTAAGGGGGGCTATCAATGACTCATCATGGGGGCATTGTACGTTCGTTTGCGTTCAATCGAATCCGTCAGTACAAACTTCAATCACCCACTTCAACAAATGCGCCTACCTCCTTACATGCATCCTGTTCTCCACCCACACTGAAGTCATCTTCCCATCAATTCCCTGTTCCCATATCTCACACCAACAGTGTACTCATTCCCCAATAATCCAAGAACCCTGTCGATCAAAACGCGCAAGATGACGAAAATTTACGCAGGATCTAATCATCAACCATCGATTGTTAATAAAGCGAAATTGAAAGTTGGGCGGCACTAGTTCCGATGCAGCGAGACTACTGTATTCTCAATGTGAGAGTGCTTTGGCTCTAGAGAGCACTGCAACTCTAGGTTGAAACTACTATATGCGCCAAGCACAGCAGAAAGAATAGCCAGTATTATTCAGTGTTACTTTCACTTGCAAATCTTAGAAGGAACTCAGACACAAACATTTGGAACCAATTCCATGGAAACCTCATACAGGCGTGGGATGCAAGTGGAAGACTCTTGAAAGCATAATTCAACATGTGAAGCTGAAGTGGCCTGGCTGCAAATTCGTTAGCAACATCTGTCAATCATCGTACATGTCACTTGTGAAGCTTTGGAGTGTGCGGGATTTGTTCATCAAATTTGCTTTTGTATCTGGAGGTATCAAAATTCTGTAGAATCACCAGATGGCATATGATCAGGCCTTACAGCCATCCTAGGCTCATGGTCCCAGACAAATTTGTGCACTCAAACCGATGGCACAAAATCACTGAATGCATATATCCATTATTCCGGTTGTGTCATGACTTTTTGCATTCATAAAAGTCGTTTATGTGACAGAAATGCAGCCAATCGCCCATCCATCCATAATGCAAATTGAAACACCCCACAGAAAATCCCCGAATATAACCATTTAACGATTGCTCTTGGCGACACGCTCCAACTCATCCTTCTTCTTGATGGCGTAGGAGTTGCTGCTTCCCTTGGCAGCGTTGATCAATTCTTCAGCCAAGCACTCAGCAATGGACTTGACGTTTCTGAATGAAGCTTCACGGGCACCGATGGTAAGGAGAGCAATGGCTTGGTTGACACGGCGGAGAGGGGAGACATCGACGGCTTGACGACGGACGGTACCGGCGGATCCGATACGGGTGGAATCTTCGCGAGGACCGCAGTTGACGATAGCATCAACGGCAACTTGGATTGGGTTTTGGTCGGTCATGATGTGGATCTATAATTTTGATTGTTAGAATTTCCTGCAAATGTGCCACAATGTGGTCGGACGTACGATCTCGAAGGCGTGGGCAACAATGCGGACAGCCATGAGCTTCTTTCCGTTGTTGCGACCGTTCATCATCAAGGAGTTGGTAAGACGCTCAATGATTGGGCAGTTGGCCTTTCTGAATCTCTTTTGCGCATAACGACCGGCGGAGTGGGAGATGTAGACTGGGGCTCTGATTTGAATGTAATCGCTGTTGAAAAAATATCGCATTAGCCTTTGGCTCTTCCTATAATTCCCCTCATCCATAACAATTGTCGAATATTTTCCAATTCCATCCCTTTCTCCTCCACATATAATTCGCATTGGGTAATCTTACGTCAAAGAGATGTCGCGGATCTCAACATCCTCGTAGCTCCATTTGTTGAAAAGCTGCAGATTGTCAGCTTCAATATTCCCATTTATCGATGAATTTTAATTGAGTTGTACCTTGATGCTTCCAATCTCCTCAGTGACCTCCTTTGGGAGCACTTGGTAGCCGGAAACGGCCTCGACTTCGATTTCTCCTTCAGACATGATTGCGATGGCTGATTTGTGGAGTTGGCGGTGGTGGTTAAATTTACAAGTTGTCGACGTCGGTGAATTTTCTCAAGTTGATAGAGTTTCCACACGAATATTCTTGAGGCGCTAAAGGGTTTGTGTGAAATTCAACCCTCGCTTATTAGTGATGGCCTGAATGCCTGAACATTATTTTTTTCGGAGGAACATGAAATTTTCTGCTGGAGGCAATTGAATTGGCAATGAAGATATTGAAATTTGACTTCTTGATGTTCTTAATTGATTTCTATATTTGTTTTCAATTCTGAAAAAGTTCCAGATCTTTCTTGGTGGTGATGGATTCATGATTGATGCGTAAATGGCTTCACACTATGTTGTGGCAGCAAATTCCGATAAGACAAGACCGGCTCTACAAAATTTAAATTCTCATGTCTTTTTACGGTTATATGCGGCGGCCATCAATACAAATGTGATCTTGACTAATAAGTCGAGCTTCTGCATGAGCCATATAAATTCCAAAATGTCAACATCTTCCCTTCACTTACCTTGACCACCTACACACGTAAAGGTATACCTGAGGACGCCATTTGGACCAGATCAATCTCTTGGAAGTGCCACCCACATATGTATAGATGTAAAGACGAGACTCCTATCGCCCTTGGTTGTGGTGTTGAGATCCTTCGTATTGATGTATGAGGAATATCGTCAATCCATTCGTAATAAGTTGCGCCAAAGCGAGATATGGATATCTAGTCATGACAGCTGATCCTTTCGTCGAGATCGTTCATACTCTGCCCTGGTATGCCGTCAATGTGGCGGTAAGCTGATTGTGTATCCTTTGTGTATAACAATTTTGAGTGTATGTCCGATTATCAAAAACCCTCACTGCCCATTCTCGACAGATCGACCGAGCCACGATCAAGACAGGGAGGGGATTGACCAGTTCCAAGGTTTCCAGATGAACAGAGTTATAATGTCTCTTCCTCGTTTCCCGAGTCGAGTTCCGCCCACTTCAGCGACTTTGTTCGCGGATCTGGACTTCAAATATTCTCATCGCATCTGACTGAACCTATTGTCCTGCCCACCCAGCGTATTTTTGTCAGATTGGTATCGGGCGGACGAGTCGTCGAGGGTCGAATGAACTCGCGCAATTGCCTGCGCAGTATAATATCCGCCATCTCAATTCAGAATTCGAGTCCGCGGGCGATTTAATCCAGGACGTCTATGCTCGAGGTGATTGTTGTTCGAGTGGAAGAGCTGATGCGTGCGAAAACAAGTACATGCAAAGCCAAGACAGGACTTACTATGAGGCGTCAAATGCCTTTAAATTGAGAACGTATCCGAAGGATTGCATAGGCATTATTGGCCATAGATAGGTATGCAAAATTCCTCAAATTGTCACTCTCTCGTGGTGTATAATTAATATCAATTGTTGTTGAAATACTTCCCCTCATATCATGTAAAGAGGTGTCAAGGTTATCGAGTTGAGATTTTGGCGTTCGGTGGCACAATCCTTAGTCCAATTTCATGCCTGAACATCAATCGTTCTTCTATTTCAATTAATGCACATCTCTGAAATCCCCTCCAATATCAGCAATGACGCATCGAGAACCCAGTTTAAATATCGTTTAAAATCACTCATGTAATTTTATGCTTTTGAAGAATTATCTTCACTTGTGTGGTGAAGGTAAATAACTAGGATTATGGTTTCTCTACGCTATGCTTGGACATGTACGCAGCTGTAAACCGAAATTGGGACTGTACCAAGCGGTCCAGAAATTTCGTTCCAATGAATGGCTTGCAAGACAATTTTGAAGATTACACAGCTTGGAGCTATCAGGCGTCAGAGCAGTTGCTACTACTTTGGGTCAGGATATGGGAACCCTAGGCTTATGGAGGGAGAACTCACAGGTGCTCAAGTTCACGGTCTTCATCCTTCAATTCATCCGTCGAGGAACCCCATATCAATATTCTCGTCTCAAACATGTCTCTTGCTGTTGCGGATCACACACCCCTACTTCATATACAGCCTCAAATCAAGATTCGCACTGAATGATGTGGTTTCTCTAGCGACTTCTGGCAGTGTCCTGCGCTTGTTTACGTTCGTAGTGCAATCCCCAAATCTTGTACTTTTCAAGAAGGATATTCTACACGGAGAATTCCAAGTCAAGTATCAGTCTCAAGTATCAGTCTCCAGAACTGGCGCGGTCGAATACTGGCCACACCAGCTGGCCAAAGTTCAAGCGAGTTTCGAGGACGATACTTCTGTTCACATACATGTCATATTGAATGATACGATCATAACTTTATACATCTAACTCCATCAGGCCCTTTATTTTTGACCTGGAAATCTTTGGAGAGCCACGACAAGGGAGCTGCGTGCTTAGGGCATAAAATGCTGGGTATCATTTGGCATCATTCAATTCTACACGTCAAAAAAGCACGTACGGAGGGAAAAGGCACAAATTTGCATACAATCGAGCATATCTTCTCAAGTAAAGCTTCCATTTCATCTCCATCCCCGCAGGTTTTCAACCAACCCAAATGCTATTCATTGTCTTTGCAGAATCGCTGTCTATTGCTTCCCCCAGTTCTCCACAATTCTAGTTGCCATATCCATGATAGCTTGTGGTTCCCAAAATGTCACCACCCAGTATTTGTCCGATCGCTGCATTGATAAGTTTGTGTAGATATTTATCTTCCTTTGCGTCCCTTCGGACCAGGAAAGATACCTCTTGCAGTAGCACAATATGTGCGAGTGCGAGGGCTGAAATATTGGCTGTATTGCTGCTAGCGCACTATGACATGAGAGAGTCAGCAAAGAATCATCAAGAAGGTAGTGCATTGCTTACTACAATATCAAGGTTGGTAGTGCCATCCCTTCTGTCCGGTAGTACCAAGCGACTACAACTGAAGCCCATGCTATTGGTAGCACACTGCACCATTATTAAGTCAGTAACCCTCAATATACCCATTTTTAAGCTATACTAACCGTAGGGTCAGGAACGTAATGACGGCAACGATGCAGCTGACCAATTCTGCACATTATGGTAGTTTGAAGTTGGATTGGGTAAATTGGGCCTGTTGTTGCTGTTGTTACTGTTCTTGCTGCTGTTGATATTGTTAATACTGTTGCTTCTCAGAGTATCGTATCGTGGCTCTGGGTTTCCCGATCTTGAGTACATGATTCTTAGGATAGTCCTACTTTCTCAAATTCACTGATTCTACCTTCTAAATCGTGCATAATCCGACTGAAGGCAGACATCGTGGATTCACTGTTTGAGAAACGACCCTTGCCTTGCTGATCGCGGAGAATAGGATGAGTGGCTCTTTTGAGGCATAAAAAAGCTACTCCTGGAGCCAATAGCGTGTTCGTAGAGTCCGGGTCTAGACACTCTAAATCAGATCTTTCGGTATCGCCTTCTTTGGCCCATTTCTTGAGCCTCAGAGTCGGCCTGGAGAAGGTGCAATTTGATACCCCATACTGCTACCCTTCATTGAATCAAAGCAGCAAAAGTGTATAATAGGCAGGAAGACGATTACCCTCTTTTATTTAAATTCATCCCTTCCCATGGTTAGTACACGCACATTGGAGGAAGAGATGAATAGAGCAGAGAGAAGAGGATAAAACAGAACTACAAGATCAGATAAATAAACACATGTACAATCTCCGATTCTATATATTCTTCAATTTTCTTACCATCAACAGCAACTTAATCTTAATCACATATTCTCACTACATCAATATCAATCTCATATCTAATCACCTCATCACTTATAGTTGATAAGTTTTTCAAATAATTATTTGATCAATGACTGTCTATCTAAGTATCTAACTCCAACACCTCGAGAAAGAAGAGTCTATCTCTCGCTTATTTTTGAAAAAACAACTCTGCTCAGTTCATTCGCCTTGAGTACTTTATTGTTGAGGGCCCAATTAGAAACTCCATGAAAATTCATGCCTTGGTAGGTCTACCCTTAAGAAGATGACGCTCTCAAACACCATCTGGAAGTGTCCGCGGTAGTCTCTGCATATAGCGGAACTTGTAGTTTCCATAACCCTTATCATTACCCTTGGCGCTTGGTGCCCACTCCCTGAGATCTATGTCTAAACACTGTACGGTTTCAAAGCCATGCTTCGTATAAAGCGGAAAGCCGAAAGGCGAAGCTTGTATGAAGATGGGCAAGCCCTTCTTGTCTGCCAATTTGTTGCCATATTCAACGAGAGCATTACCCATACCACATCGTTGGAAAGTGGGTTCTGTAAAAACGGCTTTGCAAAGAATGTGACGTTGACCTTTAGTCCATCTCTCCAGCCATCGATCGGTGTCACCCTGTACCAACATCGGTAGACCAGGGGGAAGTCAAATTCGCCTTTAGCCAAATCCTTTGTCGAAGCTAAGATCTTCGCCTCGGCCTTTTCATCTCGTTCTCGGATCTCCGTATCAGTTGGAGTATTCCACGAGGCCCAAGCAGTAATCTCGTTCGTGCTCTTGTTAACCACTTTGATATGCTGCCAATTCGGGTCACCGACTTGACCTTCGAGCATCTCCGTCACTCTTTGCTCGAATTCTTTTGGATTGTTAAAGTACAAGGCAAAAGCATTGTCGGGAAGACAAGCAATAACGTGAATGTAAGCGAGTCGGGGTATATCTGCACGAGTCGCCGGCGCAAGTTCAAACGTTGGAGACGCTTGATTCATGATATTTGAGTATGATGTGCTGGGTGTATCTCGAGAGTGTATAGGCAATCTGAAGTTTATGATTTTAAAGGCTCTTGCGACATCGCCTTCAGTTGCAAGATTATATAGATTACTTGCTTTATAGAGCTAAACTCAGAACACGATGGATAAGAGAAGTGCAGGCGGCACAGCAATTGATATATACAACGTGGAGTCGCTCAATTTTGTGTGATACTCCCGAAAGTTGTTGGAAGATTGGATCCCTCCCCCAGCCTCCGTATAGCATCGCCTATAAGCATCAAAGACTGCCAAGATAACGAATCTCAAGGATGATTACATGTGCGTTGGAATCATGCAGAAGAAGACAGACTTGGCAGGTACCGAACAGTTGGGACCGATGAGGGTTGCAAAAGCTTAGCCAGCAGTTTAGTGATGCGATTCTGAACGAGTTCTTCTACTCTTACTTTCTCTGGGGTTTTCGACAGAGCGGGGCTCAGCCGCAAGAGGTCAAGCTTATCAATATGTAAGCTTCCAACACCACCAACATTACGGCTGCACCGCAACCACCGCCAAACTTTAGAAGTCTTCACGGACATTACAGCCTGGATTTTGCCGCATTGATACATTATCGCTGTAGCTTTCTCACCCTCGCTCAATAGGAAGTTATCTTTTGATTTTAACACAGCCCTAGTTACGTACTACAATTGGTCCCTTCGTATAGGTGACAATCATGAGTCCACTAGCACATACAAGCAGTAGATGCACATACGAGGGTCTAACTATCTGAAAAATCAATCCGGTCTCGTTGAAGTAATCATAATGCCGAGGTCATTCGACGGCCCTGACAGACAGCAATCGGGGGAGTCGTGATTGAGAAATATGTTTCCTACCTAATCACATCCCCCTTTCAATTGAAATTTCACACTATTGACACACGCCAAAATATCAATTGAATTTCCACAATTCCAAAGCAAACACCAGACAGCCTACAACCTCCTACTTGTTCCGCCCAACGCCAACTTGTGAATGACTGGAATTCGAATGAGAACATGACGTCTAGCTTGAAGTCAGAGAGTGAACTTCCTTCCCGTGTTCAAGATAATGATACTGAGAATCACAAAAAATCTCAATCACCAGAAGACGATACCGTCCCTTCCCCAATCAACGACAAAAGCTGGAAGTCAATCTTGTCTCACGTCGCTCCTATAGTCTTAGTCTGTCTACTAGTCTGGCTTGATGAGGGAATACTTGCGACGGCAATTCCGAGTATTTCAGACGAGTTCAAGTCTTTTGACCAAATCGGTTGGTATGGGCCCTCCTATCTTTTCGGTCTCTGTGCCAGTCAACTTCCATTTGGGAGGGCATATAAGGATTTCCCTACCAAGGTCACCTACTTGTTTAGTCTCCTGATCTTTGAAGTGGCATCAATTATACAAGCTGCGGCTCCCTCATCGGCAGCCTTCATTGTTGGGCGCATATTTGCTGGCATGGGCGGAGCTGGCGTACTTGCGGGCAGTTTAACTATATTTTCCGAAGAGATTCCGAAAGCTAAGCTCCCATATATCATGGGAGCTTTCGGCTTGGTTCAGAGTGTCGGAGGAATAGCGGGTCCCATCATTGGAGGCGCAATAACGAGCAGTTCTTTAACATGGCGATGGCAGTGCTCAAAATCTTCTCTGTTGGGTCAAAATGCTGACTCTTAGTAGGTGTTTCTATCTGAATCCAATCGTATCTGCCGTAGCACTTGCACCTATTGCATTCCTCTGGAGAGGAAAGTTTGTGCGTCCATCTAAAGATGGTAAGCCGACCACGAGAGAAGTTTTCGCCAAGTTCGATTACCCCGGAATCATTGCATTTACTGCTGCCATTGTGACCTTGCTCTTAGGGCTTCAATTTGGGGGCTCAAGCTATAAATGGTCCGATCGAAGAACTATAGCTTCACTCTCGGTCTCTGGCATCTTATTTGTATCTTTTTTCCTTCTAGAGTGGTGGCAGGGAGATGACGCTATATTACCTAGCAAGATACTTGGAACAAGGGTAGTCGCTTTGGCATCTGTCTACACAGCAACACTGGACGGTGCATATTTCGTTTTGATGTATCAAGTAAGTAATTTTCCTGGTTATCCCAGAGCTGAACCTGCACTAATTGCATATTTTCACGCAGATCCCGCTATGGTTTCAAACAATTTATGGACTGTCTGCCAGAGAATCCGGATATCGTATTATTCCTCTCGTTGCTTCTTGTATCTTGGCAGGAATTGTCGGGACGGTCTTAACGGGGAAGCTTCGTTATTATCATCCGTTCATGCTGTTGGGTGCTATACTTCTGACAATAGGAAGCGCTCTTCTCACAACATTGCATCCCACAGCTTCAAAGAAATGGGTAGGCTATGAAATTCTAGCTGGAGCCGGCACGGGACTCGGAAGCCCACTTCCTCTACTGGCAGTTCAAGATGCATTACTACCAAGTGATGTATCCATAGGCTACGGAGTTGTACTCACCGCAGGCTATCTATTGTCCTCTATTACTCTTGCGATAGCACAAGCAGTCTTTGCTAGCCTACTAAAGAGTGCCATTCATCAGCAGCTACCAGGTATAGATCCTGGAAATATTGGTAATACCGGCGCCACTGACCTGAAGCTTCTATTTACAGATGATGTTTATGAGCAGGTGCTGCGGCTATACAATGAAGCACCCACACAAAGCTGGTATATCTCAGTCGTCCTAGCTGCAATCTCAGTTTTCCTCGTTCTAGGCTTGAAATGGAAGAAAATGGACATGGTGGATCACAAGTGAAAAGCGAAAGTCTCTAGGAATGCTATTAATCAGTGTTTATCTGCACTTTTGTCGTTCAACATCAATTACAATTGTGTAAAGCGGCCTATTTATCAATTTCAACCCTTTGTTTTGAACTTGCGGAATGTAATCATTAGCGCAGCCTAGGGACACTGCAAGAGCTCTTAATCACTTGATCCAATTATCCTGCAGAATTTCATCCGATTGCTAGCCTTCACGTCTTGAGATCCCACATCTACCTTCCTTTTCTGTAAGGTACAAACAAAACAATCGAGCTCTAAATTATCCGGAAACTTCGCCAGAGTTCATCAAGCAGGCTACTTGTCATCATATCAATGGAATGTCAGAAGACAAGCTATAAAGGCCTCTTCTTAAGCTTCGATGGAGAAACAATCAAAATTAATTCTTGTTCTGCTTTTCCAGAGAATAAGTTCATCTGACACACCAATTTCGATCATCTTTTCAGCTTAACCCTATCACGTGATGCCAATCGGAGACAGGATTGATCACTGTCCAAGTAGACCTCAAACAAGCGGGCTCGATTCTCCAAATAAACTTCAAGCAATCGGACTCAATTGTCTAAGTAGACTTAATGAAATGCGGCTTTACTGTTTGAGCTGATTTGAAACTATCCGGCTATTGAACTAGTATCTTAAAATGGCTCGTCAGCTGTATCATGTGGATTTCACGTGATACAGTTCACACAGGTAGAAGTAATCCTCATCTTACTCATCACTCCTCTTGACCCGTTGACCCGTTTAGTCTGTTAATAAGCTTCTCATCCTTCGAGGGAATCTAATGTTCTTCTACTATCGCTTTCGATAGGTATATGCCGGGCTACATGCCATTCACCATGCACTTAGTTGTATAAATATGTGAAGTCCGTTCTGTAAATTTCAACAAAAGCTCACTTGTGAGGCACAGAATCATAGGAGGTGAAGCTCATGTCTTGTTTGTTGATACCATTGAAATTCACGATTTTTACTACTGGATTCCTTCATTTTATACGTCTTACATTCTAGCCTTATGCACCTATAAATGTTCTATTTACGTCAGCATGTTACAGTAACGAGATGAACCAGAGGATTAAACGAGTTGTGTAGCCTGCCAATCTCACTCCATTAATCTCCCATGTTCCTTCTATGGCCTCAACGGCTCATTCCTACCCAATTTTGATGTATCTCACACCACCTTCTGCTCTTTTGCAATGATTGAATGGTTCGCAAAGTACATGTCATAGATCCATTGCGTCGTGATTAGCCATGATTGTAAAGGATTGTCATGCCATGCACCGCCATAAGTGGCTCTTGAATACTACACTGACTTGGCCTTGCCGCAAAGGATCCCAAGCACGTAAATAAATACAACAACCTAAAGTTTAGTTCAGTATTCTCTAGGTTTTGTCGTCGTCACTCTTTTTTTCCCCATCTCGTTTTCGTGTAGCATTTGCTATGCGGGTATTTCACAATGTTTCTCTGCAATTAATATTGCTTGCATTTGCAAGCCTAGTTCATTCATTTCAGTTCGCGAATAAGGCCTTTAATCCAGTATTAGGACAGCAGTTTACGATCACTTGGGTTGATGCAACGGGCTCCGTTACTCTCCATTTAGCACCCATTCAATATTATAATGAAAGCGTTTCGCTAGCCAGTGCAGTATCGATAGGAGGTGTGTTACAATCAAGGGTTGCTCAAATATTACACGAGAC
The DNA here is from genome assembly GCA_004916875.1 of Botrytis galanthina. NCBI lineage: Eukaryota > Fungi > Ascomycota > Leotiomycetes > Helotiales > Sclerotiniaceae > Botrytis > Botrytis galanthina. Next base: position 36,175 of record PQXL01000125.1, read on the forward strand.
TGACGGTAGAAATGGAAGTTGCAACATCGGGAAATTCATTAACTTGGACTCCGGACAATTTACTTCAAGCTGGAGTTTATAAGATATTTTGGGTTCCTTCAGATAAGACTCAGCCTGAAGTAGATAGCCCGACATTCACGCTCGGTCAAATGCCCGCTGGCTCTTCTACCAATACAAGCAGCGCAAACAACGGTCACACTAGCTCAACCGGTGCAAGCTCAACCACTTCACTCCCTGCTACTCCCACCGCAGCGAACGGGGGAGCAGCTTTAGCTTTGACTTCACCAGTGAGCACTCAGACCGCATCCGATTCCTCCAATTCCCTCACAAACACCATAAAAATTAGCATCTCCATCAGTATAGTCCTCGGCGTAACACTCATTATGGTCATTGCCTTTATACTCATCCGACGTCGCCGCTATCTAGCATCTACACCTCGAACAAAGAGACAACTCACTACGAAAGAAATCGCAGATGACAATGATTCTTGGGGTGGAGAACGTCAGTTTGAACCTGGATTGCCCACTGAGTCAGAGGCTGCGACGAGATCGTATGTTGATTTGGTGAAGAAGAAACATGTGAGTGTTAATGCGGAGCCAGTGGAGATGGATGCATATTTTGTTGCGAGGGATGTGAAAAGTGGGAATGGAAAAGATGAGCGGAACGACAGACGGCAGATGAGAGAAACAGATATGGGACTGGGATTAGGGTTGGGAGACGTAGAAGAGCTGGTTGAACCCCGAGAGTTGGATGTGGGAAATTCCGGGACGATCTATGGCGAAGGAAAAATTGGCCATCGGTTTAATGTACGAGATAATGTTAATATTATTGGAATATAATTGAGTGCATTAATTAAGTATGAATATGAGATCTTGTACAAATGATGGTGAAACTCTAGATGCTATGCCCTGCAAGTGCTGGACAAGAGTCTTCTGTGCACATTTGTGTTGGTTTATGGTGACCAGTATATCTTAACGCAATATGCACGAGAGGGGCGAAGAGATATGAGATCCCGCCTAAGAAATTGAAATCAACAAATGCATACTCAATGCTTTCATTAAGCATACGCAAAAAAAATCCAATCAATGTCGCTAGTACGAGAATTGGTCATCCAAGATTGATTTCGGCCCAATCATGTGATCGTTCTCACTCTTAACGAAGGGGCTTCGAAAGTAATTTGTGGTGAATTCTCATTTCATTAGAGACTTTATTCATTACAATTTGTATGCAGCTCAATTATCGAGATGATCGATAGGTTCTCGATCGTATCCCGGTGTTCATCATCGAATTCTGCTGCCAGCTTCTCTTCACCTTCTTACTCGCCTTCGACTTCCCTTCATTATTGATTCCTCTCATAACAATTTATAGTCAGCAATAGCCGCGTCAAACGCCGTATCAACAGGTGCCACAATAGTCCTATTAAAAATCAGTTCTCAAGTTCTCTAAGCATATATAACGTCAGAAATATAGTATTAAATCCAACAAACCTCGCCGTTTCTTGAAAAGCTGCCGGAATCTTCTCGATAATCTTCGCGCTAAAACTATCCGTCGCGCTCTTCTCCTCCACCAAATTCAACAAGATAAGCTGACTAAAAAATAGCTTGTCGAATTTCGGTTTAGCAGATACAATCGTATCGAGAGTTCCCTCTACGACTGTGACGAGATTTTGCGTGGCGGTGGCGATGGTGATGGTTTCGATCAAGGTGAGGTTTGCGGAGGAGGAAGCAACCCAGGTGCCGGTGTTTATGTCGATGAGGAGCTTGGTGGAGAGGGTAACGATGGGAAAGGAGGTTAGAAGGCTGCCGGACCACTGGAGAGAGAGGCGGAGGGAGTCAGTTGAGTGTATTAATGGGATATCATGATTGTGGGAAGAGTGAGAGAGAACGGGAGACATACACTAGAGACAGTTTGATTGAGAGAGGTGGTTGTATTTGAAATTTCCGAAATGGCATCTACGATTGCTTGGCCATCGCAAAGGACTTTGGAGGCGAGGAAGAACACAGGGAGGATATTGAAACGCATTTTGAATGGATTCTTGGACGTAAGTATGCCAAATTGAAGTTAGATGATTATGAAGATAGCTTTCAGAAACGTATCTATGATTCTATACGTGTGTGCGTATCTGTATTATATATTCCAGCTCGGCTAAATTCATCGTCACCTCTTGCTTTCTTAATGTATATCGATCGGCAACCAACTAGACAAAAATTATCTGCAGCTTTTAGGCACTTTGGACATATCGAAATCCTTTAACATTTTCTGGTGGGTGCTCATCATAAGCAGTAATGATGTGATGAGGGGAAGTACAAATGAACAGGATCAATGACTAGTCACCCGTAGCCAATTCCCTGCAAAGTCCGTCCGACAGAAAAGCATTGCAAGCTTAATTTTATCTTCGGACGGATATCATAAAGAATAAACATGCTAAGCATGCTGCAGGAACACATGTCTGCGGGGTAATCTGGGGAAGTATCCTTGTCTGCCGCGGTTTAGGGTTTCACATGTGAAGAACCGGTAGGGATGATTACTACAAGCGATATCAGTGAAATTGAGGAAGTTCTCGGTCAATAATCCTTTCTTATGTGATAATATGATATGCGTTTCCTGCCAGGCAAGTCGTACGGAGCGCAGATGATTTGTAAGGTGGGATTTTTTTAATGCAATGAGAAAACTTTTCCCGTCCGCTTGTGGAACAGTGTCTTAGAAAAATGGGTTGCAAGGACCATTGCGTTCAATGCACTCGACCTACTATGATTACAATTGATAGTAGTTTTGACAGAGCAAAGCAATAATAGCATCGAATTTGATGTGATCGTTCAAAAACTTTGCAGAGGCATACCGTTCACAGATCAGTTTTTAACCCGATGCAATGCTCTATTGGTCTTAAAAAGGCGATCAACGTTCCCTCATAGAAATTAGTTTGTCAATCTTTTAACTACAGGATAGCTGACTCTTTCGAGCTCTCAAACTAGTGGGTTCAATATTTCACTTCAAATTGCATGCCATCTTTGTTCAGGCCCGATTTGCACAATCTAGCTTAGTTCTCCAATGTCAACTCCCACATTCAACATCAATTGTTCGATGCTAATTCGTGAAATCCATTCTTATTGTTCGATAAAAATTTATTCAATGAACGCGTGATATAACATTGACCCTTCATAATATTTCATCACTGACATCGCATCATCAACGTCTCGACCGTGGAGTGAGGCACTGGCCTTACCGTTGTCTAATTGCTCAAATACGCCGGAAACTCTTTTAAGTTCGCGACATCTGCCGTAGCAACTTCTGTACGGGAATCAGTAGCCTCGTTCTGGGCACCATTCAACATCCTTTGGGAAGTCCTCAAAGGTCCCGGCATCGAGGGGTGTGCTGAAAGAGAATGGCGTTAGCACGCAGGCAATCCAAACAGCCCTGGCTCACGGTCAAAGACAGAGACAAGCCAGCCAGTAGTCTTTCTCGCATCGGTTTCTCCGTCAACTAGGGGAAATGAGTTACGTGTCTCTTTTCTAGATGCTAAATGGATCGTTAACACAGAAAATCCATTTGCAACGCTGGAGCCTGTTATCACAATGACTTGGTGGGCAGAAGGTGTAATGCATTGTTCCTAATGGAACCTTAAAATTCACGAATTCTGACTCAAAATATGCATGAAAACAGGCCCACCGAAGACTATTTCTGGCCATCCACTTGGGGTGTTTTTGGAGGTCACCCTCCGGTCATGAGCCGTCCACACTTGCGTAGGGAATATCTGCTTCTCTTTGCTGTCATTATGAAATGCATTACAACTCTTATGGAATAACTCCTGATTTGATTCCCGAATCTCAATTCTGCATTACTGCTTTGTGGAACCAGAGCATCGTCGTAAAGGCACAGGTAATTTGAGATGATGCATGGGGTTGCAAGCTCGCAGAGGAACTGGACTTGAGGCATTCGTCGAGTCAACCAGTGACGGACGCGAATTGTACAAAGCCTATGCTTTCGTCATTGTTCGCCCTTCCCTCTTTCCTTGGAGTACCATCTCGTACAAAATGTGACGAAGAAGAACTCGCAAAATTGAAGGAATTTATCGCGCCAGGACGATATCGCATCTTACTTATGTGGAGACCTCAAAGTGGAAAGTTTGTGAAGGGAGAAACTGTATTTCGGAGAACTAAGCGTTAGCATATATTGAGGATAGTAGCAGGATTCTGGTCTGTTTTAATCTAAACTATCAATTAAATTAGTCACAGTAAGTCGTAAATACCAAGCTGTTGTCGTCGATATGCCTCTTGTGTTTCAATTAAACTGTACGATCAACAGATTGTTGAACTGATTACAGGTGACCGGCTAAACCACGGGGTCTAATGTCATCACGTGCGTCACTTAAGTTTCATAGTTCGGCAGTATCGACGAGATCTGCTGATAAATGAGTTCTGGTCGATACAATCCCCAACAACTTCAATTGACTTGGTCCTACTTTCTTTCCCAATACAAAGATGTTCTCAACGACTTCCCCCTTCCAATGGCTCCATAGTGACACAAAATCAAGATATATGGCACCGCCATTTTCCACGTCTTCTCAGAAGTATGCCTACCCATCACCAATTCTATCGTCGGAGGGAAACAACTCTTCGCTCTATAATCTCTTAACACCTTCATTCTTCTCAATCACTTCTTCGTTTCCATTCATCCAATCATCGACTTCAAATCCCGTAGCTCCTTTGGTCAAGCCCGGAGATGGGGAAGACTCGAGCAAGAACTGCTTCTTTGACATAACCGTTGATTCTGGTGAGGTCTTACGCTCGTTGGCGGGTTTATACTTTGCTGATATAACTCCAAGCTCCCGCGGGTCGCATCACTTTCAAGCTTTATGATAAGATTACTCCCCGAACTGCACGAAATTTCCGTGAATTGTGTACCGGTCAACATGGATTTGGATATGCTGGAAGTTCTTTCCATCGTATTATTCCACAATTTATGTTACAAGGTGGAGATTTCACTAGAGGAAACGTAGGTTATTTAAACACTTGCTTCCTCTCTGAAAAATTGCTGATTCATCATTAGGGAACTGGTGGAAAATCCATTTATGGTAGAACGTTTGCGGACGAAAATTTCGAGCTTAAGCACACGAAGCCTGGTCAATTGAGTATGGCTAATGCAGGGAGAAATACGTAGGTTTTGCTTCTGATACCCGTTCTTGGTACCTATGAGTCAGTGATGAAATACTAACTTCCAATAGAAACGGCTCTCAATTTTTCATTACCACAATAGCCACACCGTGGTTGAATGGTAAACACGTGGTGTTTGGTGAGGTAATCGAGGGTATGGATCTAGTCAAGAAAATTGAAGCACTTGGTACTCGTTCTGGTACTCCAAGAGCTCGTGTTGCTATTGCTAAATCGGGTATCGTTGAGTAAAGGGATAACGAATTAGGTCGGTTCATTTTTGTGGTTGGCGGCTGGCTGCTCAAAAGTATCTAGCTAAATGACCATAAGTTTTGTATTATACGCTCGAAAGTATAATGTATATTGGTTAGACGCCAGAAATAATCGGCTCGATTCCTTTGATCAGACGAAACTTACCGTTCGGATCAGGCTGCACTCCTGCAGCGTGCTTTTTCCGCTGCTGAAAGCCTCAACGGAGCGATGAGAACAAAAGGTATTATGCAGAATGAATTTGGATCTTTCTAGTATATGCTACCAGCCAGCTATATTTGCATAATCTCGCCATTCCTTTTATGAAAGTGGCTCCATTTGTCCTTCCCTTTGATACCTTTTCATTTTTTTGCCCAAATTAAAACCATGGTCGTTTACTGATCCAACGCTATTAATTAATAAGGTTAGTCACAGGAGTACATTTTCTTACATAGATAGCTGGAAGTGATTTGAGTGAAATGAAGAGAATGAGTCTGGACGCTTTTCAGCGAGTCCAGTCTATCGATCCAATTTTCCAAGACTGTATCACTCAATAGCCCACCTTTCATGCGGAACCCTCTTGCAATGAATATTATGGAATGCGATGAGGCTATACCTAACACACCCACCAAGTTGTGACGAATATCTGTGTCCCCACGTTTTGGGCGCAGCGCATACAGGAACACCTATCAGGGAGCAAAACAAAGCCAAGATCTACACTGTAGTGCAAAATTACCGGTGGCTTTCCGGAATTTTAGCCTGGCAATATGTTACCACCCAAGTGTACTCGCTAGTGAGCTCATTGCCACGCTTTCGGGGTTACATCTTCAGATATTGTGACTTGAACAGCCATGTTTCTCGTGAAACCTTTTTGCAGGACGATTTTACCATGTTGTACGACAGGTTTGTTGATATCGTACTGCATCAAGAACATGCCACGCTACCAACTTCTCCTCATTGGTTTAGTCGAGAACCGAGGAGTCGTTGTGATTTCATGCAAGCTGTCACTAAGAATGCATCTATCCAAGTCGCACAAGTGCGACAACTATTCCTGTCGAATCTTTTTGGTATTATTTAGCATGTAATGAACAGTGAGCTTCTGTCCTTTCATTGCTTCCTTGAAATCCTCGACAGTGATGCTGTCTCAATCAATTTGATTTGGTTTCCTTTTTGTTAGTACTAATATCTCAGATTTCCTCAATCAGCGTTACGTTATTCCGGGAGGAATATTTGAGATGCCCACTTTTTCAGTCAAAGTATATTAAAACCATGTCTCAGGCTGACTTGCTGAAACCGCTGCTCGAGGGTATCTTGACCGAGCTGAAAGCTATCAGAGAGCGTCTTGATACTGAGAAAACAGATAGAACGACCGATAGGAGCTCGGAGTCAAAAGTGAAGGCAGCTGCTAACACGGGATCCTCACTTAGCTTAGATGCCCTTGACCAAGTAGGCTGATAAGAGGCTCTATATCAAAGAGGCTGCTGATTTTTTGATAGAAGCTGATGGTATCTATTGCAGCTAGCAATGTCGCTACCAATATACCACAGATCGGGATTCCAACATCTTCTGCATCGCCCTTAGCTATTCACGACTTTTACTCTCGAGACTTAGTAAAGTTCACTGGAACAGGAAGGCATCATGGCATAGAAGATATTCCGGCGAGACTAATGATTGATGGAGAGGAAGATGATTGGTCGCGTCTTATGGGAGACTCATGGCAAGTCCCTGAAGATGGCCGCTGGCGGTTGACTTTTGCGAAACGTTGGCTGCTTAGCACTTCGCCTGATCAAACACGCGACCATCTAGAACGTGTACACACCGATGAGAACGCAATCTGTCAATGGCTTAACGGTCAACCAACAAGTGTGGTTGACATTTTTGATTCTGGTAGGAAAGTTATTTATACAGTTGGGAAACCCAAGGTCGAGCACCTGCCAAGATCATTTGCTCCTGATGATAAGGACAAGTTTGTCTCTGAAAATTTGCCCGTAGCACCATGGAGCAGAATCATGTACGATTACCTTAATATCCTGCTTGAATTGCTGACTAATTCAAGAATAAGACTTATGACGGGCCGGGAATGTCGACACACCCATCTTGTCCATGAAATCGGAAGGGACAGAAAGATAAAGTTCTCTGAGGCCTAAGGTATACCCCGCGTGTGGAGGGGAGAAAGTGCTCTTGATAATATTACCCTCCGTTTGTTCTATTATGAAATTCAAAATATACCTCCTATAGAGTACGAGAAGCTTCCCGATGCGACACCCTGGAATATTTGGAGAACCGGGAAACTTCACAGCGAAAAGGCAAAAATGGATGCCGATGCTACGGACAAGCGTAATCATCCTCGAGTTCTGCTATATAGCGAGTACAATGTAGGTGCGCTGGATTATCATCATAAACTCGTAACTAATGCCACATAGCTCATAGTGGTCTCTGCTAAAGGGAATAACAAATATTGGACCCTACTGGAAATGCGACCAGCAGCCAGTTTTCGAATGGATCCAGAATTAGGACATCAAAAAACGACAAACCAGGAGATGTTGGTAGTCTTCACACGCTTTGTCGGTAAGATTATGACGGAGGTGACGAATGCCTGGACAAAGATAATTGAATATTTTGACGGATTGATCAGTGAAAAAATGGCTTTTCGAGATCCAGATCATCACGATCGCCTCTTGGTGGATGATGAGACGTTCTCGAGATCAAAGAAGTATTTCTGGGCCATTTCTATTCTCAAAGAATTGCATGTGAAGATTTCAAAGAACATTGAAGAGATAAAAAGGGTTATGGATGACCCTGGGATTCGAAGTGGAACGGCAAACACGTCTCTCGGTCTCAATTGTGAAGAAATAGGAAGGAAGCTCAAATCGCTACAAGACATCTCCAATAGATTATCGGATAAAAGAGAAGAAGCATTAGATCTACGAGATGGAGTAAGTAATCACCTGTAAATATCTGTGATGGTTTACAATGCTGAAACTCCTCTTAAGCTGTTCAATGCCAGTGGGGTCATGGAAAGTCGAGCCTCTACCCGGTTAGGAGAGAACGTAAGGTTGCTCACCTTCGTCAGCATATTCTTTTTGCCGCTATCTTTCTGCATGGTAAAGTTGATTCCTCACCCACTTAAGACGTAGCTTATATAATAAGTAGGCAGTGTGGAGTATCAATGACATATTGTTCAGCTTAAAAGCTTTAACAATGGCGGGTGCTCTGATCGCTGTGGCCACCTATGCTACGGTTTTCAATCTTGACAATTTGATGTTCCTGTGCCGAGTGTGGCACCGGAAGCTGACTGGTCGGTATATCGCGCGAATGAAAGATAACACCGAGGACTTATGGAAAGATAGAGCTGCTAATTTTGCAAAGTTCTACGACCAATGGCGCAATATTGAGTACAAACCATCTGATTGGAGGCTTCTGCAATACAGCTTGAGAAGTACTTTTCGATCAGTGCGAAAATTTCCAAAGGAGTATGTGGCCTCACTTTGTGCCCACACCATTCGACATATGAAAGCCGATGATGACCCGGGATGGCAAACACTAGCTCGACAGTTTGAGGAAGCTCAGCTGGATCCATCCAATAAAAGGCAGCCTTCGGCCTGGAGACTGCTAAGCTACAGAGTTCATAGAAGCTACTAGAGGGAAAAAATCTCGGCTAATTTATTCACCGTCTCTCCCTCAAAGCGGAAGAAGAAAGACGAGGAAAGTATAGATCCAATAACCCAAACTGGCAATACCCAGACAACTATTCTCGTGAAGACGGGCTCACATGGATAAGGTGCATTCTAATGTTGAAGAGAGAAAGCTTGTGTATGATGATTCCGTCGACAGAACGGAGTGATGGATCAGTAATAACGAGAGGAATATGAAGCGTTTTTGCGTGTATGTTACACTTTATGCGCTGAGAAGGAAAGTGGAGAACTATATGAATGAGATGATTAAAGAAGAGAGAGTCTTGACTAGAACTTTTATGGTGTGATATGCTAAATTAGAGTACAATGTAGATATCATGGGTGCGTGTGCAGTTGAATGAGTGAACAGATTTGATTGGACGCTGTTCACATTCTATATGTACTGTATTTTCCAATTGAAACGTGAGTCCAGAGTAAGAGATAAAAGTATTGGTAGCCGAGATAGCATTTCCTGAATTATGTGCTGTAGAATAATAATCAAAATTTGATGAGTACAATGATCCATCTTGGCAAATGCCTGTGGTGAGAAAGCAAGATCAGAGCTTTGGGCGTAATTCTATCAATTATTCAACAAAGCAACTCAGTTTCCCTCCATGACTTCTATCCTTTGCATAAAAGTACTAGGAACAGTGGTGTTAGAAAGGCATCGATGCTACATGTGTCCTGATCGTACACGAGGAGGTTGTTGCCGAAAGAAAACATAGAGGAGTCACTTTGAAGTTTGGACAAACCACAGATAAAAGACTCTTCAGTATTTCAAGTCCCAAGTAACAATGTGTGTTCGTGATGAAAAGCTGGTCATTAATAATAAGTTTGGGTTACACCATAGGAACACCAACGACTGGTGGAAAAGATTTCGAGTCTCAAAACTCTTGTAGAAGTTGCACTTGACATTAATATTACACTTGCCCGTGAATCAAGGTATGCAGGACTCAATGCTGTCCACGTGATATAACCGAGGCCTCCTTTCCATCAACGAAGTATCAACGTATCATGGTTGTAGCTTGCAGAGAGAGTTATTACAAAAGCTTTAAGCTTTAACTACGAGATTCCTCAATTCATGACTTTAATAAGAAGTGTCTGAGCTCTGATTCAATTGTTGACATGGTGAAAACAATGAAAGAAACGACTCTGTCTATGAATACCCGGAAATACTTGTAACTTAGCTTCACTTGATTGGCCGTGAAGAGTAGTACATATGGGATTTGAGAAACATTTTTGATAATTCTTAAATGGCGTGATATGCTTAAAGGATGCCAGCGAACGTATGAACGATTCTCGCAAAGTAAATTGGCGAGATAGCATGTATTAAGCGAGCTGGGTTGAGTGAATTGGCAATAACGCAAGACTTTATGAAGTAATGATAGATGCTGTCAGCAAATCGCATGTTTCTGATAGAAAAATTGGAGCTAGAGATTGAACTTGCTTAGGTTAAATGAGGAAATATGCGTCATTCTTGGGAAACTATCAAGAGCACATTGGCCGAGCGATTATGTGATATGATTGAAACAGCCCATTCAAGTGAATTAGAAGGATTCTAACTCCCATGGTTGAAGGAATTGCTAGAATGATACGTTTCTGAAAGCAGATTTCAGTACCCGTCCCAGCTATGGGACCATGTAGAGTCCGCACCATTGAAATGAATCCGAAAGACATACTTTGATATCTAGCTGGGCAACCCTCCACGATCCTTCCGAACATCAACTTCAATCCGCTCCGAAGGTCTTCAAGAAATATCAAACATCCTGCTAAAATGTGCCTAATCAACCAATTATATAAATGTCGCCATCCGGTTCCTGATCCCAACTGCCCTTCTCGCAACATGGGCGTTTTCTGTCCTCTTATGATCCTACCTATAGCTCTTGAATGTACTGGCTAATAAAGATTAGCTATGCCCCGCATGCAGCGCCAAGCCACCATCCCTTTATGCCCTCGCCCACACAGTCCTTCTGCAGGCCCCGGGGAGGTTATATACATCGTTAAAGCTGAGCGAACACATGATGCTGGTGGCGCAGAAGAGGACGATGATCTAACAGCCCTTATCAACGACAATATTGAGGCAGAAATCAGTGTTACCGGAGATCTGGAAGGCTAGTTGGAGGATCCATGGGGACCGCAGTATATTTTAGATGCTGCAATTGGTATTTCAAGACTCTGCATCAAAAAACTGGATGCTAAACTTGAGAAGCAAATGTGGGGAGAAGGTCCGAAGGAGAAATATCTTGGAATATTGGCTAAATTTGAGTAACTCTACCAAGCGAGCACTGATGTATTTCATATGGATGGATAGATATTGATGCTCTGGAGCATGATCTCTCCTAATGCATAAGAATTACCATCGAGACCATCCACATATTTCCTTGCTCATTCCCTCATTACATCACTTTCATTTCCAACTCCCAAATTCTTCTTTTCCTTCACCCACTTCAATCAGCATCTGCTTGGCCGCCTACCAAAACTCAATGGACAAATCTGAGAAAATTCTCCATTACGATCCTTCCATACCCAGATAAAACCCCCAATTCCCCTCTTCACCCAAAGAAATGCAACCTTCAGAGCTCAAGCCCCCATTTTCCACACCTTAGTTTTGCTTCTGCACCCGAACAGATACAACACAACGTAATAATATCTCCTCTATTTAGCATCATATAGATCGATTAATATCACAACACACAAATAACACAATAAAACCCAATCATCCCATCCCATCCAATCAATAGTACGAATTGCCATTTGCCAATATACACATTCCCTCCTTTCGTCTCCCTCTACCCTCGCCACTCCAGTCTCAGTCCCAAGTTAGCCTGCTGGCTAGTAGGGAATGTTGTCTAGGAAGGTAAGAAGAGAAGATTGGGAAGAGATTCATATTTAGTTATCCATAGAGAATGATATCTAGATTAGCGAGATGAGATATAATGAGATTAAAGAGTTCTACACCTACCTAGGTACCAAGTAGGTAGGTAGGTAGATATGTACCTAGATCCCAACCATCTCACAATCTCTTCAAAAAGACCTATCCTCATTATCATAAACCTCAGCAAAAGATGTATAAGTTTCATTCATATTCATTTCATTTGATTTTCGTAATAGTCTAACTACCAATCCATCCTCTCCTATCAAATCTATCCTATGAACGTCATTCATCCCTTCATTCATCCATCCAAACAAACATCACAACAATATATACAACCTCACTGCTCTCCCTCTTCCCTTTCAATATTCTCCATTATAAGAACCCCAACTTCATCATTCCTTAAGTTCCAAATACCACTGATGAATACCCTACCAAATCCAATCCAATCCAATCCAATCCAATTAATCATCAACATCATGGATACACACATTCATCCAAACCAAGCCAGCCAAAAAAAAGAGAGAAAAAAGAGCGTAAGAATCCTAAATTGTATCCAAATTTCCAAACAAACAAAACTATAACCACAACATCACATGAACAATCCAACCAATCAGATAACCAACATAATCGTTCATTCATTCATTCGCATCCGCTGCATAAATACTCCAACAATGCACGCGCTTACAGGACTGGTAACCAGGTATCTGAACATATTCTATCTGTATCAAATGAACCACATCATTATTCGCTTTCCTTCTTCTTTCTGTTATTTTTCCCGATTTATGCTTCGGTATCACTGTCGATATTTGTATTATCCCCTTGAGGTTCTGTATCGGTTGCTGGTAAATTTGCGGTTATAAAACTTGCATCTGTGGGAAAATCGAAGGCCGGAATATCTTTCGACACGGTTGTCTCGATCTCCATTCCAATTTCCAAGACTGGATTCTTGTCTTTTGACGTCTGCAGATTCTCTGTTTCAAAAGCACTAATTTGAAGAGGCTTCTTAATCTCCTTCGGAACAGGAGCATCAATCTCCAATCTTCCTCCCTTATTTGTTATCCCGATGATCTCGCCTTGAGCTACAGCCGGCGCTGAGCTCGTAATGACCACATCTCTTTCCTGTCCTTTCCAACCAATCGGGCTCTCAATCTCCCTCATAGGGAAAGCACTCTCAGAAGCAGCATAACCTCTCTGATCGACACTCTGACCAACTTCATATCTTTGGTTCTGGATAATATTATCCGGTACAGGTTTCCTTCCTTCAAATTCAATAGTTGAAGTTGGTTTCAGTGCGAGGATTAGCACTACCACACTGAGAACTAAGATAAGTATATTTTTCCTATCCCGCATCGCTACACCAGCTGCTTTGACTAGGAGTTTCGTGAGTGTTTCATCTCCCTCTACCGTCCTTGTGGGAGTCTTTGGTTCCGAAGTAGGAGCATAGGTAGAAGAAAGTTGTGCTGTTTCACTTCGGGTTGAAGCTTTCTCATAGATATCCCTTAATCTCGTTTTTTCCGCCTCCTTTTCCTGTGTCGCGATTTTCTGCCGTAAATCATCTTCCTCCTTAACTTTGGTCAAGGCCTCTTCTTCCTCCATAATCTCTCTAGCTCGCCCCTCAAGAAGTCTCTGTTCTGCAAGCTCTGCCTCGAAGATACGTTGTGCTTCTTCTTCCAATGCCACTTCTTCTTCATGAATTCGTTGGGCTTCTGCTTCCAGCTCTTTGGCGACTTGGTCTTCGTCGTTATGTTGTGGTGACCCAGGATCCAGGTCAGCTGACTCTTGAGCCCTATTCACTTCTTCTTCAAGCCGTGTAACTTCAGCTTCAGCTTCAATTCGTAATTTCTCGGCTTCTTTTTCCTGGAGTTTCAAAGTCTCCGCTTCTACATGAAGTTTCTCAGCTTCTTCCTCCGCTTTTTGAACCGCTTCAGATTCTTTTTGAAGTCGCAAGATTTCGGCTTCTTCTTCAACCCGTCTAGTTTCTTCCTCTTTTGCTTTCGCCAAAACTTCTTCTCTCAACCTCATGACTTCAGCCTCCCTCGCGCACTTCTCTGCCTCTTCTACCGCAGCCTGAGAAGCTGCAGCCAACCATTCGTTCCTTTCAATTCTCTCTTCCGCGCCCCCTCTCTTCTGTCTCAATGTAACCTTATCCATCCTCTGCTCATGTAACCTCTGTGCCTCTGATCCTAAACTTTCCCTACTCGAGTCATCTGAATATAGTCCATAACTATCCTCATCTCTTTCTTCCGCTTCTCGTAGCCTCTCGATCAAGTCCTCCATATCTTCAACCATCCATGGTTGAACAAATGGTTCAATTTCGATGTCTACTCTTTCCATTTCTCGCCATGCGGCTGCCCAGGCCCCAGCTCTCATCAAGCCGTTGCTTGCAAAGATCTTGACGTTGAATCTTTTATCGTCTTCGTCTTGGTCATCATCCTCGTATCTGACGTCTCGACGGCAAATGTCGCACCAGACTTTTTCTGGTCTGGGCCTAAATCTTCCAGTGCTACCAAATCCACTATCTCTCTCGTCTGAGTCATCGTCCGAGGATGTGGTGTTAGGACCCATATAATGCCCACATCGGAGAATTTTAGCTCGGGGGCGGACTGGAAGTTCCAAAGCATCAAGAAAACGCTCCTGAAGACATTCATAACTATCTTGTGGATGCGGAAGTAATATTCCACGAGTAAGAATGGTATCGCTGAGCTTTTCTTGTAAAAGATAATATGCCTCACGAATACTGTAAAGATTGGCGGGAAGTTCTGGAGCAAGTATAGCTTTGGCGTATTGCCAATTTAATGGAAGAACGGTAACATGAAGAAGTACAAGAGAGGACTCTTCTCTAGTTTTCTTGAAACGAGTTGGCGTACGACTTTTGGAGTATTGAGAACCAGTTGGAGTGCCAAGACGAGAAACGGTGGGATTTCGTTGTCGTTTTACGGAATAAGGGGTGGAAAAGAGTGAAGGAGCTGGTGAATACATTTGCATCGCCCTTATATCTGACGGTGTACGGAATGGATGACGCGGTACTTTTCTCGGACTGCATGATGAGTCCATTGCTCTTGGCGCAGAAGTGCGAGAATGAGAACTACCGCTAGGAATTCTTGAGATGATGGATTCTGTTGCAGCTTCTTCACCAAAAACCGGTGAATTGAGCTCAACCAATTGGTGAGCTTCTTCACTCAAATCGAGATGTCGATTTGATTGCCATGAGTTTCGATTGCTTATGTTCACTCTGCTGGGTTCTTCCTCCGCGGAGCCTATTGACAACCGAGGACTCTTGTCGGAACCATCCGTGAAAACATCGTCTTCGACATCTCCATAACGTGAGCTACTATCTCTCCTTTCCATGTCATAATCCCCACGTTCTGTTTCGGCATCGGTACTAGAAAGATCGTGGTGAAGAATACTGTCCTCGTCCTCAGTTTGTTCCTCGTCTTCCATCGTAGCGTTTGCGATATCATATGTCAATTCCGTTCCATCTTGCCCATTGTATGAATTTCCTTCGTAGCTCTCGTCGGTTCCCGCGCTCGAAAGAGAGTCATCATGATCTTCTGGCTCATAAGTATCCGCCGTTTGTGTGCTGAGGATTAAATCGCTGTAGTCGTTCGTGGCCGTACTCCTTGTGGGATCCTTCTTTTCAATGCTCTCCACAACCTTTCGCGCTGCAACCTTGATTTCCGCATCGATTCGTCGCATCTGTAGTTCCCTTGCCTCTGCTCGCTTGCGCTTCTCCTCTCTTGCGTGTTTGCAGTCTTCGCAGTCATCATGTTCGTTGTGCTTCGTTTCTGTGCCTGCGAGTAATGAATCGTCCTCTTGTAACTCTGGTAACTCTTGATCCAATATTGAATCTCCTTCAATCTCAGATTCTTCCATCTCCAAACTCTCTTCTGTAGCTCTTTGTGCATCCTCCACCTGAGACACTACATCACAAATATCTTCCCGCTCACTTGTCGCATTCTCCCCGTCTACTTCCTTGATGTCTTTATCTTCAACCATATCATTCAGAGAATTGGAATCTTCATGAATATTAAAATCCGATTGTCGACGAGACCTTGATTGCGACATTTGACCTCGACTTTCAATATAATCCCGTTAAGTATACCCGTTTATAGCGATGATCGGGAAGTAGATATTGACGGATCTGTGAAACAGTTCATGCAGCAACCCGTCGATTAATTTTGATGATTGGTACGAGGATGAGGTTGGAGGGTTTGACAACAAGTGTACGGAGTGATTTTACAAGAATCTCATTAGTTAACTAGTTAACTAACATGCAGAAAAAATAGGAAGCATATCGGTCAAAAATGAATCATTTGAAACCATTGGAAGATATCTGATGAATTGGAAGAGCAAATGTTGAGATTGTGGGGTTGTCGTGGTAACCATGTAAATATTTGTAGGGGACCAGGGGAACGGATCTTTTAGCTCTTACCCTTCTTAGAAGTGCCAAACTAAAAGGTGGAAGGAATTGAGGGGAAATTCCACGACGAACAAATCAATTGAATATAAAATGGTAATGAGGCGGGGGTGAATTGTTTTCGGACTGGATTGAGGATCATCTACCAAACTTTGAAGAATGTCGGTGAGTGTCAAAAAGTCAATGTCAGTGTAGGTAGGTAGATACCTAGTTCACGATGCTTCATTTTGGCGAGCCTTTTGACGTTTTGACGGTTCCCCGAACAACTCATGAAAAGAGGTCAAAGGACCACCAATTGAACATTGCTAGAAAGTCGACCTGCACCGAAGTGGGTGAATTATAAACATTGTTCTTCATGGTATTCTTGGAGTACTTTGACTCTAAATTTATCCCACGTTGCTTCTTGGATGATGATGAAGAAGAAGAAGAAGAAGAGGAGGAGAGGAAAGAAAATGATAAGCTAGTTCCATGCCCCCTTCATCGTCTTCCGAATAATTGGCGTAACCGATGATATATAAGAAACCAGCTTGTTGAAGATTCAACCAGCGATACAATCCCGAAAGTGTGCTCGTATTGCTTCGTCCGCTTCTTAACACTTCTTCTTTCTTTTAGTACTTACGCTTCACTTATCTTGGTCTGGGGGATTTTCTATCTGACCGACTATGTGGGGGGATTCCAGGGACCAAGAGCTGATCTCTACCCTGTTCCTGAGTGAAGTCTTGGGTGTCTTGTTTGGACCGTCGACTAAACTCGCGATGCCCTCATCTCTTTTTCTTTTGATATCGTAACACAGATACTCGATAATATCGAGGCCGTTACCGTTGCCGTTACCGTTACCGTTGCCGTTACCGTTACCGTTGCCGTTACCGTTACCGTTACCGTTACCGTCACTTCAAATGTCGCACTGCATATTCGAGTAAATAATATCCAGCCAAGATCCGAGCCGGTGGAAACGGGCCAGTAACGAGATATGACATTTTAACTTGCTCTCGTCGTACAAAATTCCGGCTAATAAGTCGTGTAACAAAAGGCCTCTAGATACCATATCATGTTGAGGTTCACCGTCGCTCCAGATATCACGATATAAATTGTAACATTATTTGAAAAGCTTCATGTTTTAAAATTCTCGAATCCATGCAAAAGAATAATTCCTTGCCAACCACGTCATGATACCTTTGTTAGTTCCAGGGGTCAACTAGTCTTATCTTTCCTTCATGCACTTCCCTCTCAAAATCAAGGTCTTAGAGTCCAGAAGGTGGAAATTGGAAGTTAGACTATCATTTCCAAGCTTATTTGTCTCTAAGCTCTATTCTAGCCCCAGTCTAACTCTTGAAAATCTGGCGGGGTGAATTATTTACTTGGAATAATGGAGGAGCATCCGAGTTTCAATTTTTGAGATTCATTATTTATTCTCGTAGATTTCCTTACATCTTTCTTAAACTTTCTCTAATTCCTATAAACCTATATTCTTTCTCTACAACGACTACATATTTCTGGTTATCCATCAAATCCACGATTAGTCTCTTCAAAATCCGTCAATATGGGGGACATTAATGAAGAAAGTAAGCAACCTCTCAATTACTCAACCACTCCAATGTCCCGATTTCAAAGAAGCATACCTAACATCAACAGGAAAACCTACTCCGGAGAACATGACCATGCTCCAAGCCTTTGAATGGTATGTTCCAGACGATCATAAGCATTGGCGAAGACTCCACGATGCAATCCCTTCTCTCAAAGCTACCGGTATCGATAACATGTGGATCCCACCCGGATGCAAAGCTTCTTCTCAATCTGGAAATGGCTATGATGTTTATGATTTGTATGATTTGGGAGAATTCGAACAAAAGGGAGGAAAAGGTACGAAATGGGGTAACAAGGAAGAGTTGGTAAAAATGGTGAAGAAAGCCAATGAAGTTGGAGTAGGAATCTATTGGGATGCTGGTGACACCCCCTCGAAACAATATACTTCTAAGAAGAAAAGCTAACATTCCCTTCTTCCTCAAGTCCTCAATCACAAAGCAGCAGCAGACCACAAAGAAAAGTGTCTTGCCCAGGAAGTCGATGAGGAAGACCGCACAAAGAACATCTCAGACCCGTATGAAATCGAAGGCTGGCTCGGTTTTGACTTTCCCGGCCGTGGCGATAAATACTCGAAACAAAAGTACCATTGGTATCACTTCTCTGGCACAGATTACAACGACGCAAACCAAAAAACTGCAATCTACAAGATTCTCGGAGATAAAACAAAAGATTGGGCAGATGACGGCGATGTTGATTCTGAGAAGGGTAATTATGATTACCTCATGTTCGCAGATCTAGACTATGATCATCCAGAAGTGGAAAAAGATGTATTGAATTGGGGAGGATGGCTCGGAGATCAAATCACACTAAAGGGAGTGAGATTCGATGCAGTCAAACATTTCAGTGAGGATTTCCTGAGAAAATTCATCACTCTTATGAATGATAAATACGGCCAAGGATGGTTCTTTGTAGGGGAGTTTTGGAAGGATAGTTTGGATGATATGAACAAATATTTGGATCGCATGGACAGAAAGTTTAGTCTTTTTGATGCACCATTGGTTTATAACTTCAGCAAATTGAGCAAGACAGAGGGAGGTGACTTGAGAGGTGTTTTCGATAATACCTTGGTTCAGACTGCACCAGTCAATGCTGTTGTAAGTTATTCTTTTCTTGCTTTCTGTTCTCTTCCTTTCCTCAGAACTCTCTATTACTTTCCCCTTCTTTTCTCTCGAGCAAGTGAAACTAACAACTCTCTAGACACTCGTCATGAATCACGATACCCAACCTTACCAGGCCCTAGAAGCTCCTATAGAACCTTTCTTCAAACCCCTCGCCTATGCTCTCATCCTCCTCCGCTTTGATGGCTACCCCTGCATCTTCTACGGTGATCTTTACGGCATAAAGGGCGAACATCCCTTCCCTCCATCGTGCGGTGGTGCACTCCCAAACCTCGCTCTAGCCAGAAAATTTTACGCATATGGAGAACAAAAAGATTACTTCGATTACGCAACCTGTATCGGCTGGGTAAGATATGGAACTTGGGATCGACCATTCGGTTGTGCGGTGGTATTGAGTAATGCAGGACCGGGAGAGAAGAGAATGTTTGTAGGAGAAATGCATGCGGGAGAGAAATGGACCGATGTTTTGGGATGGGAACAAGGAGAGGTAGAGATTGGAGAAGATGGATGGGGAGTATTTAAATGTCCGGGAACAAGTATCAGCGTATGGGTTAATGCTGAAGCGGAGGGAAGAGATAGATTCGGAAAGTTTGATGATGATATCTACAAGGAGTAGAGAGGTAGATGGATGGATTAGGTAGGTAAATGAGCGGATGAATGCAGGGCATTATGATGTTTGAAAGGGTGTTTTACGGGATTTTGGCGCTGGTGGTTAGATGATGGGTATGCGTTAGAGGGATACACACGATACACAAGATAGACAGGATACACAATTAAATGAATGATTTTCACTGCAAAGTTCTAGCTCATCACCCCAGATCTAATTTTTGTACTTGCTCTCTATCTGTTCGGTCAAGTGACCAACTTCTTTTCTCATACTCTGTTTACGCTCGTCAATTTTACCATTTGATTGGGGGTTTTTAAAGCGTTTTGATTATACATTTCTCAGACTCTGGCAATAAGATTAAGCGGACGGGATTTTCCCCATCAATCTAAACATCATAAGAAAGAGAGAGGAATGATCCGATTGATAAAATTCTTGAAAAAATAATGTAGATATTAGATAGTTTCTACTTTGGCTATACAAGATCGAGTGATGGCAATGGTACATCTTCGTTTTTCTCCGATATAGAGGATTTGCGACGTGGGTTATTCGTATGAATTTTACTGAGTATGGTATGCTGAAGGTAGGACGAGGAATTTTGGAGAGGATATGATGTGTGCTTTTCTTTCGTTGGGGTGCGTGTTGGTGGTGGATGAAGCTGGTGTGGCTGCTTGTCGTTTTTGTGGGCGCTAAGGGACAGAGAGGAATTGTCTACGACGAGAATAAGTATTCATGTGATGAGAAGGTTAATGTACGATCAAGAGTGGAAGGAAATATGATTCTATATGTATAGTTGGTAAGTTCACCACCGGAAAAAAGTGTAATGTAACAAGAACTCCAAAAGTAGTGACAACCAAAATGGAAAGAGAAATTAGTCTAGAGCTCGCAAAAGATAGCATATTCAAATCAAATTAGCCGATACTCCAACAACCTATGTCTATATTCGTGCATCTAACCCCAACTTCTTCGTCGTGTCTTCAAGTCGAGAGAGCGAGGTGGCTGGGTTCACACCTGTATCTTGCGGGATCGTCCTATTTGTACCAATATCTCTCTCGATTCTTCGTTCCTCATTCCTCCTGTTGACTATTCTTCTCTAATATTCGGCTCCATGATCACTTTTCTTGCTCACTCTGGCATCTAGTTCTTCCCGTCCAGATACCTCTTAGGCCACTTCTCCAAGTCGATTTTCCGCGGCTCTAATTCTGCTTTGAATGTTTTGGATCGGTAATTCCTGGCTTCCTCCCAACTGATCCCCTCTCTGTCCGCTATCTCTAAAAACTGCCCACAATCCATCTCACTGACAATTGCCTGATCCGGTATCCATTCCTCTACCAACCAATGAGTATCTGTCACATAACTCACTCTATTCTCACCCTTATTTCCTGCGGAACCCACAAAATCTTTAAGATAAATTTCCGTACTTTGTGCTTTAATACCCAATTGTCTCAGTCGATTTAGCGAGATGACAAATACACGGCTTCCCGCTTCTTTCCCTTTCTGGCACCCAGACAGTCGCATAATTCGTGCAATAGATGTGGACACAGAAATGTAGGGACTGGGATCGTGGGTGGCATTACAGTGGGCTTGGAATGCTCGGCCGTTCTTTTGTCTTTCGCTTGTTACGCCGGAAGTGTAGAGACTGTCTATCCAGCCTGGGCAACGAAATCCGTAGGAGCGAGAATAGGTAGATTTGGATGTTGCAGTGTGCAGACGGTACAGGAGGGTATCGGTGTTGTTTTCCTCGTTTTGAGGGATATGCGGGAGAGGAAAAGGGAGAGTGATAAGACGCGTGGTTAGAGCCTCGAGCTCGGAAATGCATATGGCGAGATCGTTTTCTCGGAGGAGCTTCTTTTGGCGAGTAATGATTGTCAGTTCGTTGGAGTAGTCGGCTCGAGGGGGGAAAGAATGAGAATCATCGTTTTTGACGAGAGACTCGATGCAGGATTGAGGGGTTGTATTTGTGAGCTTTGTTGTTGAAGTGAATATAAGATAACGCGGCATAGGGATACCAGTCAATTTAGAAATCAAATGAGAAGTCCATTTCTGGTAGAATTCGAGATTTTTATAATGTGTGCGTAGGTCCTCGGATTCGCGATTTAAAATGTGATTGTGGGGATGGGAAGAAGACCGCGTGGCATTTAGATCGTAGCGATCGCGAGGGAGAATGGGAGTGTTAGACAAAGAGAGATTGTTCAAAGAAAGCAAGTATTCTAAATCGGGATCTGTAGAATAAGTGGTTGGATTGGGCAGAGAAGATGAGGATGATGGACGGAGAGATTGAGGGGGAGTATGTTCAGGTGTGATGATAGATGTGTTTTTTGGATTGAACCTTGGAGTGGAAGGTTGAGCTCCAATGCTTGATGCAAGTCCATCTGTACCAAGACCTTTGGGAAGTGATACGGCAGGTTCATTCTTGTCATAATTCTGAGGAAGAGGGGGGGGCGAGAAATTAGCGAATTTGGATTCTGATTTTGTTGCCATTCTGATGTTGAGGATGATCTTGATTGCGTGTAACTTGATGTGAAATTGATAGAGAGATGATTATTTTGAAGACTTTGATTATGATTTTGTATCTTGATATATGGGTAGAGTCCTAAGTTATAAAGTTAATTGATTCAATAGACACTCACTGAGCCACACTCAAATTCCGTTACACAGCTCTATAAACACGGCTGATTACGACTTTGACATGCCAGCTCAGGCGCATTATCATGGGTTCTCAAATAAACGCCTTAAAATATGTGACCTATGCATAATTAAATATGAAATACATGGGTAGATTCTCGAATGATTTGCGTTCATTGTAAGTATTGAGAGACCGGCCGCGGGCCTCGAGGTAGGTCGGCTATGCAACTCGGGCTGACAGCCTGACTACAAACAAAGCGAGAAAAAATTGTAGAATTGAAGATTTCACACCATAGAATCAGTTCAAAATCGAACGCACTACTGCGCGCATAACTCCCCAGAGATTATCAAGAATATAACATGAGGAAGACCCTCGAAATCAAAAGTCAAAATTTGGAAAATTATTTGTCTGCCTAAAATGCGGCACGAACAGCTACCAAGCCACCCAAGCCGGTCTATGTGCGGGAACGATATGTAACCGCCTGTGGCTTATTGCTGACGGGTTGAAGTTTCATATTGGAGCGGGGGGAGATGGAAAATACACGGGGGAATGAATTTGTAGTAAATCGGATACACTTTCGGATCTCCGCACACTTTGTTTCGACACAGTGAAGGAGACAGCTCTATCATTCTCGTTTTCACTACAGTTTAAAGCATGATATCAGGTACACTTAATATCATTTATCAACAGATAGATCCAGAAATTAATACACCCAAGTAAGATTGGCTAGATGGTTCGAATGATTGTAGGAAATAGAGAATGATTGCATGATGGTGCTAAATGAAATTAAAAGAATGAAAAATAGTATTGAATAGTCTAAAACTATCTATCAAGACGATTTATCGCGAGAGACATGTTCGAGAAACAGAGATTGAACCTCAACTTCAGCATAACTCCCTGTAGTAACTTCTCGGAGCTGATATGGTGCAAGAAAGTTTTCAACTAACCAACTTTCCCAGCAATCTGGTTCTCTTTCACCGAGAAAACTCTCCGATTGAAATCCCGAAGAGGTCCATCGTTCCTGAAGTAATCAAACTGAAAAGCAAACAAGTCCGCATAATATGGCTCCTCAATCGCACTATCAAAATGCCTCTCCACACTGTCCCAAATCTGAAGCTTTTCCCTATCCGTCAATATTCGTCCACCACTATCCCTCCTTCTATCGTTTGAGAAGTCCAGGACTTCGCTGGCAACTTTATGATAAAAGATTTCTTTGCTCCATGTTTTGAGTTCCTTTTTACTCGAGGAAACTGGTTAATTTTGTTGGTGCAATCAGGAAACACTTGTTTTTGCTGGAAATATTTGCGCTTGCATTCTCGGTATGAGAAACAGGATAAACCCTTTGCATTGCCATCTGGAGCCGGCGTTGAGGTATCTGGAACGATTTGATCGTCTGGGTCAATGCCGTCAATTCGGCCGGGGATATGACAGCACCAGTGACGTGATGTTTTACTGCGACACATGTCTCTTGTTACAATTCATGGGACTTTGACGTATTTTCTCTTAGATGGCGCCGAAAAGGAAGTGTCCTCGGTGATGCGATGTGCGTGTGAGGGTTTTAATATGATACACTCTGAACTACCTTTTGCTGATATGTTCGAGGGCTATCAAGGAATTCAAAGAGTCGAAAGAGTTTGAGACACATGGTCAATCTCGGAAATAGAAAAAAGTGAGCTTTCTGAATAAAGATGACTCAACTGGGATTGGAAGAGAAATCAACGAAGAGCTTCGAGGAAGCCCAAACTCAACATTAAAACATCAACTGTATTCTAGAATCTTTGAAAAAATAATGAAAGACTAAACTATCCTCTAACTATGGCAAAGATACTTCTCCAAGCATGGAACGTTGCGGCGTTAAAATCCTACACTTGATTGTTACGATGAGATGCTAGAATGGACTTAGTTGACTTGCTCGGCTTTCCACCAGCAGCAACAGAGACAGGAACCACTTGATCGAAGCATCTTCGACAGTTTAAAACCATGTATTCTCGAGTACATAATGAATATTTCCGTACAGAAATTTTTCGAACCCCTCACAAGATCAACATACTCCTTTCCAATTGACTCGAAGTACGTGATATCTTTGGTAAACAAACTTCCCTTCCATACAAATCCACTCTACATATATTCACTTAAATAAAACTTTTTATCCGAGGTCCTCACACTAAGCCTCCAGAATCAATATACTCGAGGAATCTCTCAAAACTCCCCCTATTTCACTTGACCACGTTCTATCACTCGTTTCATTTTGTCTAGAACGCATATATCATCTATGCCATCGCGCAATCATCTCTAAATCATCTGCCATCATTCTAAATTCGCTAGAATCGGCTGTTTAAGTACCTCGACTTCGTTGGTTAACCGGATGAAAGTCGTTCAGGTGAGGACCCATCAAAATGTGAAATCAAGCTTTCATCTTTGGCTCAAACAATTAAGAAACGAAAATAAAGTGAAGTACGAATATGAAAGAAATTGCTTCTCCGCAGATAGGTCAAATTTAGCAATTTAGAGGGGGAGTAGAGGAAGCTTTTCCGCCCTCTTACTATACTTATTATAACTTTGTTACTTATTCGGCGAAACCCATGTTCAATCTGATCTACTGGGAGTACTAGATTAGATGTATGTATTTAGGCGTATGAAAATGAAGTGCAACGTGAATGTGATGGATGTGATGCGAGATGAAATTCAAAAATGCTAACATTGGGTATCATGTAATTTCGTCTTCCCCCCCCCTGTTCTTTCCTCAGTTTCCCCTCTCCTCTCCTCTACCCCCTTCTCCAGATTTTCCTCTTCACACACACACACACACACACACACACACACACACACACACACAAGACAGCCATCCCCATTATCCACCACCGACCTATCGTCCAGCAACAGGTCCCCCATAAACACTACTAGCGCTATTCGTGAATCTAAATTCCTGTACCACTCGAATCTGACCCTCTTCCACCTCCCCCTCTTCTCCATCTTTCCTCTCATCCCTACTCCAATTCCAGCGATTATGATTTCCATAGCCCGCCTCGATTGTCGTTCTCATATTACTCTTTTCCTTCTTCGGTACTAAATCCAATCGCTGTTGTAATTCCGATATTTGCAATTCTTCTTTCGAGCTCCCATTACCATTGGGAGTAGATGTGTGCGAACGAGACTGGAAATAGTTTCCCCTCTCATCTTCACTCGGCGCCGGACTTTTACATCCCATGTAAGATCTCTGCAGCGCAGCTTTCGGAACCATCACAACCTCATCATCATCCCATTCCCCGGGTTCCATCTCTTTGATCTTAGGGATTAAAGATTGTTTTCTCCCTCTCGATCGGGATCTTTCGTGATTCAATTTCAGTTCACCCAACTCAACTTCCTCCTCTCGAAAAGGCGAACTGCCTGTATGCGATGAGATCTTCGTGGATTGATCACGGACTTGTTGGGAAAAGCGTTTGATTATTGGAGCGACAATTGGAAGATTGGTAACTAGGACTGCGAGAAATGATTCGCGAAGCGACCATTGTCCGCTAGATGTGGCTGTGCCTAAGGTCTTGAGGTGGGTCAGTCTTTGGATGAATTTGGGAGGGGGAGAAGGTTGGTGAAATGAAAATGGGGAAGTTACGTCGGAGCCAGAACTTACGGTCAAGATGGAAACACAACGCAGGATTCCGAAGACGGTGACGAGAAATCCTCCACTGTAAAGGACGAGAAGAAAGAGCTTTTGATATGGCAGCATTCCCTTGGTACCAAGAATTGTCTGTAATGTGTCAGCTATGGTTGACGAAGAATTATGTAAGGCTAGGCTGCTTAGACGTACAGGTAGAGGTATGGCCATAATATACATGTGTGTTACTGTATTAATAGACATGATGAAAGCCATTTGAAAGACGGAATTCCCAGCATAACAGGAATCTGTAATTTTTCATTAGAAAGGTTTCCAAACAGGCTTGACGCCAGTTACTCACTTCCTGGATCTGGATAAATTTGCCATTGCTTCTTCAATGGCATGCATTTACAAAATACTACCAGAATAGCTGATAAATATGTGACACCCAACACCACATATCCTACAGTGATACGTTTCAATGACCTTTTTTCAGCAGCCGAACTGTAATTCAACGTTAGTCGTTATACAATGCAGATACCAAGAACAAATCTTACATCAAACGAGCATAATAGGTGATCCAACAAGCTTTTAGTAACCACATCAACGAAATATAGGTAACCCAATTCCAAATATGAGTTTTGGCCCCATTAGCTCGATACAACCATTCTAAAGAATTAGGGTCAAGAGTTTGACGCTCCAATTCAGTCATTCCACCATTCGAGTAACCTAACCAGCGAGCCACGAGGTAGTATGATGAGGTTGCTTCGGCTGTATATGCGAACTATCACTGCACATCAGAATCATATCCCAAACAAATTGCATCAAAGCGCGACGAACCACAACTGCAAACATTAAAGCATCATCCAACTTTAATTGTCTCCATCCCAGATTCGAGATTCGTGCAGAAATTCTCACTGCAATGAATACGACGGCTATGGCCCAAGATGTCCATGCCTCCACGACGAGATTTGTACAGCTCATATCATCCAGGCAGTCTCAAATCCAATGGCCAGGTTTTTGCAAGTCGTTGACTTTGTAACACCAATACATCGAATATGTCAATGCCAACTAAGCTTTAAGCTAGCTTAAGCACAATGAGATAATGTGTAACGGCAGAAAGTTGTGTATATTTGAAAGTCAAAAAGTACAATTAAAGAGAGTCATGAACAGCTGGAGTATAAGTTCTGGGGTTCGTTGAAGTAAAATGCAAATTTCATGTAGATGCTAATTTCAGTTTTCCATACTTAAAACAATAACAACGGTATATGATCGATGAAGCCTCGTTTCATTCATTCATTTTTGTTGAAAATTGCCACCATCAGACATGGACATTGCTGGTCAATCAGAAAGTTGCCTCACCTTGTACCTCCACGAATCGATAGATTTGGCGAGGATCTACTCTTAAAATGGATCGTATAAACCATTGGAGCACGATACTTGCGGCTGCCAGCAAATATCGCCTTATTTTCCCTCTAGAACCTTTTGAAAATGGGTCCGAAGGAAGATTTGATAATGTTATTTGAGTATGACTGGGTGTGGTGTGTATGTATTGTGGCTCGTGCTATTGAGATATATTGGATACACCATACCAAAGATCAAGGGACATAGTTTGTGGAGAGCTGTCATCTGTAAAATCCACTTAGATTTTAACATGCACCCATGAAATGGGAATAGCTTCAGATGAAATCGACGAAAGACCCACTTGTCATCTTCCGAAACCGAGGCTATTCTCCGTACCTAGTCTCTTTTTGGAGATCAGATGAATGATTGGGTCCTGTACGTTGAGCCATGACAGATTAAGACAAACCAATGAGAACCCACAATAGAAGTTCGAATAAGTATCCCAAGGTTAGAACCGTGGGAGAACACCCATCTTTTCATGAATGCAGCTGAATAGAACCAATGGTTCCAGCGATGTATAAAGAGCAAGGGACGGAACATTTAAATGAGGGCACCTGTTCGTGAATAGTAATCACTATCTTCCCGTCCGATGTATCCAGTAACTGCCCTTGAAAGATACCAACTCCGTGCAACTGTCATATATGAAGGTGGGTCTCCAGGTACCATCGTGAGCTTTGAGCTTCGAAGTCTTTGGTAGCTCACACCCACGATCCTCAGATGGCCTGACCTATCACAGAACCAAAAACTGCTTTCATAGGGCTTGATGAGCCGATCGTGTAGATTGACCATCCTAGGAGCTCCAATCTTACTCGCAATCCTAACCAGATTTGAACAAACCGATAAGCTGGAACCAAACATTTGAAACTCCTTTAATTCTGGCTGGGAGTCAAAGGCAACGAATGATCTATTGGACTCGTCATTTTCGAAAGATTTTATATTAAAAGTTCGTTCCTGTCGTTCAGAACATGTGAAGTGAAAGGACTTGAACAAAAGCAAAAGTAGACTATGCCGTAACTCAGGGTTCGGGCGGCTACACCGAACGAGGAGAGTTCAGGTCTGGGTTTTCCTTGTTTCCTTCATTCAAATTTTGTGCCGTGGTGGGTCGTAGCAACAAAGGTATTCCCGTTTGGTTCGATGGTAATATGTAAGACGACATATTGACGAGGAGTCGAGATTTTGAATGCTTCCCATTTCCTTTCCCATTCTCATTCAACCCATTTTATCTCGTTGAAACAGGTAAAGGTCGAAAATAACCTCCTTTCTGTCTGTTGCCGTGCCGTTTGAATGGGTTGAGAATGGGTTATTGGACTGATAAGAATCTTGGTGATAAGAAATTGCATACGAGACCCCTGCACAACTAAGCCTGGCACATGATTACCACATGACCGATCATCACATGACCATCACATGATTACCGCTATCTTCATCCTTGTTGCATATCTCATTTGATGATGAGCCAAGATCTTTGAAATCTCTTGGAAGTACCTAACTCAATCAGTCCGAGTTAATCGTATCATGTGATTGACTTTGATTCGCATACCTACCTACATACGATGCATCTCTAGTGTCGGTCGAAAAAATGGGATGAAACATCTGAATTCAATATTCGTTGACAAAATGTAGGATCAACACCTCGCTGTCGCCAGGAGAAAATCCCTTGGATTCCTATTCTCTTTCATCACAGAAGAAAGATTCAAAGATACACGTCGAAATAATTATCCGGTTTCGAAACTTTAATTCTCAAGTGGGAATGCGCGGTGAGTAGGTATATGCTTGTTTGTACAAGACGCACGACGGCGGTGAAGATACTTCCACATGTATCTCTCTCAAACGTAGGTGTCTATCTCGCTTTGCTTTAATCATTCATATCACTTCATTTCCTCTTGAATTGTGTATCCTATTTAAGTTTCTTTATCGTCAAAGTATATCGATAAATTTTCCAACGCGCCCCTAGAGAAAATTTTAACTTTGGTTTCATCATAAGGCTGGAAACACTAGAAAAGCTAGAATTTTCTAGCTTGTCGACTCGATTCATTGCGCAAAGACGTCACAAAGCCCCTCCATGACTCGGGTGCAAATAGGAGACTCGAGATAATTTTGCGGAGGAAATTTTTTGTGTTGTGGTTTGTTTATAGTGATTTTTTTCAGGGGCGTATTTTCGTGTTTGAATTTTTGTGGTTTTCATTATACTCACTTGAACATTCTTTTGATTCTATTTCGATTTACTAGAATAGAGTTTGGATAGTGGCAGGGACACAACTATTTCGATTTATACTCGACAAGGAAGGGAGAACAACAGTCACGATGTCAATCATGAAGTCAATCACGGCACCAAAAGCATGGTCCCCATCAAAGGCATCGAAAACATCAAAAACATCAGGAACATCAGAAAATCTAACGTCATCTGCCTGGAAATTCCATCAATTCACTCTTCTCCCCCTCGAACTCCAACGCAAGATTTGGCGTTCCCTGTTCCCCTCCTCCCGAATCGTCCCCCTCTCCTACAACATCACTCCCCTCCAAGCTCACTCCTCCCCACCCCCCGTCACCCTCTCTATCTGTTCTGAATCACGTTCCGAGACACTCTTATACTACACTCTCCTGTACCGTTCGGAATTTCCAGGATCCCGTGGGAAAACTGGTGGGAATTGCGGGATTCTCCTCAGTAAATGCATGAGACAGCCTATTTGTATAAATCCCCTCATGGACACTATATCCTTCTTCGCTGGGGATCTTTGCGGGGAGAATCTCAAAGGTCGAAAACGCTTCGTCGAGTGGATGGCATTTTTGAACTCGGTGGATAAGAGGATTTTGGAGCGAGTCACTGCGGTGGAGTTGGAGGGCCTGGATTGGGAAAATACGATGTATGTACATCTGAAGTTCCAGGAAGGATTGAGATGTAAGGAAATGGTGGAGGAGTATGAGGGACAGGGAGGAGCGGAGAGCTGGGAGCAATTGAATTATGGGGGTTTGTTGAGACTGGAGGGATTGCGGGAAATCAGGTGTAGGTATGCTCATACGGAGTATATGGGGAATTTCGAGGAACAGTTGAGGGTTTTCTTGGGGTTCCATAAACAGGTTTGGGGTGGGAAGATTCCCGTTGTGAAGAGGTTGTCTTGAGGGGTGACAAGTTGAGTTGATATCTGATGGTGTACGATTTGATTTATTGAAGGGATACTAAATTTGTCATGTGAATATGGGTATAGTACGGCGTTTTGGACTGGAATTTGGGACCATAGATATCATACCATTAGATAGCATTCAGATTATAGAATAATTAGTATAGACTCCATTCCATATATGAATGTATTTACATTTACATCTTGAAGATACCAGCATTTATGGTATCTGATCTGTCAATGGCGAGCCTTGGAGCATCTACGGGCAACTCTCATCATTCTACATAATTGAGACAAGCGATAAAAGGCAAGATACAATTAACCTATGGTCAACATGAGATAGAAGCTTTATTCTCCGAACATTCCGAGCTTCCATCGTTCACACCAAAGATTGAATAATATTCTCTGAAGTACAATCACCTTCAAAATGCACAGATGGAGCAAAAGATTAGGTAGCAAAACTTGCATTATCATTATTACGTTGCTTTAAAATATTCGTAACCATACTCGTGAATCGTCATAAACACCATTACTCCCATCTCCAATGCAATATCCATCTCCATCTTCCCCTGTTCCAAGCTTCCATTCCCATCCCCGTGCTTGCATTCTGGACTTCTTCCAACCATCTACAATCCACAAACACTTCTGTCGACTTGGGTGTAACTAGCATCGATTCTTCCGAGGGCAACTGCCTGTCCACCGGTCAAGGTATCAAGTGCTTGTTGTCCAATGTTAAATCCGGCAGCAGCGTGATCAATGGCAAGGACATTGATGCTTCTTCCTCTATAGCTCAATTGATAACAGTTGCCACAGTTTGCATCGTTCCAGCCGGCGATGGTGGATGCACCACCGATGTTGGGGTAGTTCTTGAGGGAACCTTGGGTAGAGTAGCCCTTGGTGAGAAGTCCGTTGGTTCCGTCGGAGCAGGAAACTACGGCGAGAGAACGGCTGGCATCATCGTAGCCAACGTCGTAGGAGACAGTGATGGCTGTTGCGCTAACGGCAAAGGTGAGGAGAGTAGCGAGAGTTGGGAATTGCATTTTGAATTTGGGTGTTTGAGGTAGTGAGGTTTGTTTGTGAGGTAGAAGTTCTTGTAGATATCTGAGATACTCTGAAGTAATGTTGTAGATGTTGATGCTGATAATGATCTTCCACCACAGCGCACATCATGTCTTATATACCTTCTACCCCTCAAAAGCCCCTCACTCCAGCCTCATCTCTACCCCAGTAATTCACCAGATGGTTTTCCGTACATATCGCCTCCTCCCGCCCATCGAAACTCGTGATAGCGGGGTACCTGCCAGGACCGCATAGTCTGCATTGTCAATTACGAGAAACATTCCATTGCAACTAAATCAGATGATATCTATCAACACTATTCATAACCCCATCAGCAGAGTCCCCTCTCAGCAATACGAGAAGAACAGCGGTACATGCACGCTGTATGCAAGGCTGTGCGGGTACGAAGATCTTGGCATCGAAGCGGTATCGTGTGCATCTTCCGGACGCCTCCATCTTATGCTTATTCCTCCGCATTTCTATCACTTTGGAGTAATAAATTTACATAAACCGAGTCTCATTCATTGTTAAGGCGAGTACGAGATGATGGAGGCAGTGAGGGATGTATCCATACGGTTGACTACGTCAGATGCATATGCATGTGAATCTATAAATAGATAACGAGTACCGTACAGATGCCGATCTCCTCGTATTCCAACGATTGTTCCATAGATTTCTATGTTTGCCAATACTTGCCAAGCTTACTTGCCTTGAATACTCGCAGTTGAAGAATAACGAGTTCCGCTTTTTGCGATGCCGAATGATCTTATGTGGTGAGAGTGTTGTGTTGTGTTGTGTTGTGTTGTGTTGTGTTGTGTTGTGTTGTGTTGTGTTGTGTTGTGTTGTGTTGTGTGAGGAGTAGTGTGAGTGAGTTGTCAGATGAAGTGGTGGTGGATGGGGATCTCGGGAGTCAGTGAAGGAAGTGAAGTGGCACGGGCGGCTTTGATTTTGGTGGCTGGGAACTTCCCCGCAATTTTTGTTTGTTCGACAACAACACCACCACATTTGGATGCGAGAAGATGCGGAAGGATCATTCCTGTCGGTGATATCGAAGTTAGTGTTCGGTATTGGAATAGCTTCGGATATCTTAGTCGAGTGCAAAGATTCAACTGTCAGAACGTGAGGTCTCAATGATGGGCTACCTCTTGTCTCATGGCTGTCGTTGCAAGTTCTCCCCCCTTCAACGATTGCTCCTGTCAATTCTGTAAGGGTCGTTTTGGTTCAAAATAGGGGGTACCTAGTGACCAGTGCACTAATGCTTATACTAGAACTTCACTATTTGCTTTTGATGCAAACGTTCACTTCCTCTCCCTCCGCCAAGTTTTACAATGTCACTATTCAACGGTGAAAGCTTTCCTAGAGAGTAACCTTTCTTTTCTATATCAGCTCTGATCACTCATGAGTGTACCGTCAGCAGAGTTGTGTAGGTATTCACACATTCTTGAAGACGTGAACACAGATGATAAAGCACAATTCACCACAGTGGATTCCGGCAATGTCGGACATTGCTTTACAGACGGGCCAGCTCTTCACAAACAAATTCATAAACTCTTCACATTATTTGCATGGAGATCCCAGTCACAACAACAATTATCAAATACAACTGATGCTGGAAGTCTAACAACATGCAAGGCCACAACAAGTATACCATTTATTTCCTGCAAGCTTCTTCGATACTCCAATATTTACTATTCCATCGCCGCAATCTTGATATTCACAAGAACAATCTGCTCTTGTACTAAGATTTCCAGATCCTGGGACACTGGACCAAAACATAGGCTAGGCAGAGATGCTCGAGATTGATGTATTCCCAGTCTGCCTCTGAGAACCATCTACAGTATCTCGCGCAAGGAGAAAGATTGACGAGGGGACCCACGTTATGGGAACCCATACTGATAAGATTTATATCAAGAAGCAAGAATACTTGATGAGATATAGGCTGCAGCATGGGTAGATCTTGATTGCCGGTGATAAAAGGGCGGCTCGTTGAGATGAAGCAAATCAAATGCCAGTCGATTACCACTTGGTAGACTTCTCCGCGAGATCTTGGACCTCCGGATGTCGATGTCGAGCATGACTGAAACAAAACTACGAACGCTGGAAGACTTTCTCAATGCCGGAGCAAACTCTTAGTCTCGTGTACTCTGAAATGGTCATACAAAGCAACCAAGAAACACAAAAGAGAAACCCCTTTCTTTCCAGCTCGTCCCCCTCCCCCAAGTGCCAAAAATGCTAAAATAAACATACAACAGTGGGGATTCGCTGGTGGTCACCCACCCAACTACTAATCCACCGATCTGAAGCTTGTGTATGGCAGAGCGGACGGGATGCCCAATTCGTGATAGTGAGCACATTTTGTGGTATCATATTGGGACAAAGGATAAAGCAACACTTCAATGAAATTAAATTTGAATTATTATTCTGCACTAGACTAGCAAATACCTTCTCCAACAGCCCAACCAGCTCTGCTGAACTAGATTGCGGAGTTGGTCTGGCTGGGTCTGTTCTCTAGGCTTGATTGGGCTACCTGCCAGCATCCCTTGATAAATCTCACTATCTTCGCAGGCGAGCTCAGGAAATCACTTCAAGATGAAGGAAGTGATTTCCCGAGTGGTGTATCTTGGCTGGAGTGCCTCTTGCCTGGGCACATTGCCTTGGTGGTAAGGTAGGAAATGAGCAACAACCAGCAAAGGCCGCGGCATTCAGAAATGCTTGAAAGGATATCAGTGAAGAACACAGTATCGTGGTTGAGTGTAGTAAAGAACTCGATGGATAGTAATCGGCAGATGGAGTAGATGGTGTGGACGCAAAATTGCCTGGCTTGACTCAAGCCACCGGCAACTTTGAATTCACTTGAGTCCCATTGGCTTTCTTCACCGCACCAAGTTTTCGCCATGTTATCTTTTTTGAAGGAGACAACTTCTGGAAAGTCTTTCAAGCTCCATTGGAACCTATAAAGCAAGCGTTATTAGAGCAGTCTTTAGAGGGAGGAATCATACTAACATCATCCACCCTGTGATGGGATGGGGCTTTTGGATTGATCTAAGGGCATCTGGCAATGACTGGCTCTCTAAGACGAGTCTGGATGAAAGGTTGATGAGAGGCAAAGATGTCGATACTCTTTTCAAGGCCTATGCTTTCTGGGAGACTTCCTCTTCTTCTGTTTGATGCTCTGAGCTTTGCTCCTCCTCATCTGAAGTGAGTAGTCCGGGATCGGGTGCAAGGCAGCAAAGCCATTGCGTACCCTTTTCAAAAAGGGCATATGAAGGCGTTGGGACCCTTGAGTAGGGGCATAGACCGGTATTAGTGGTCTAAAGCGAAGAGAAATCAGTACCTTATATCATGGACAATGGAACTGAAATCTATAGACTTACCAGGTAGCCCTGGAAACATTTGTATTTTCCCTTCCTGTACGGCCCATCTGCAACCAGTATGCAAGCTGGTCGGATTCTCTTGTTAGCTATCAGTCAACGAGAAGATCAAAGATACAACTCACCACAATTATCCACGAGACTTTGCCAGCAGCTTCTCTCTCAAACATTTCAACACGATGTGGGAAAGAAAACGCACGCCAAAGGCGGCTAGGGTTAACTGTATTATATTGATACTACTTGCACACCTCATACCTATACACTATCCCTCATCTCCCATCCCCAACATATCTGCAAAGTAATATCTCGAACAACAAAATCTCCACGCCATCCACGCCATCCACACATCTGCCGCCTTGCGCTCTCCAAGTATCCAAGAACAACAAACATAACCATTATTATTCACTTCCGAACGACGACCACTGTCCAGTCCCCCGCAGCCACACAGGCACTTCAAGTAAAGAAGAGCCCACCTCCGCAGGCAAACAACTTGATATTTTTGAAGATCTGCTCGAGAGCAGATCTCCCACCTGACGATGGCATACAAATCAAATCTGATATAACATATCTTGTGATCCGGCAAGTCCAGAAGTCAATGAATAAGTCTTGGTCACACTCTCCTTGCATGAGGGAAATCTAGCTTGGAAGAGTGATACCAGGACTTATTCATTGACCTCTGGGCCGAGATCGCCCACGAAGGGTGCTTCGTACTCGCAAGAGGGAAGCAGTCCTGGAACAATGATACCAGGACATACTCGTTGACCTCTGGGCCGAGGTCGTCATCTCCTGGGTATAATGTTAGAAATGCCAAGGCTTATAAATTTGCAGGATGAGAAGTTTGGAATGGACTTACAGTGTTCTGACCTCGAGGCCAGTCCTCTATGCATCGCAGAGGTTATGTGAAAAGCTCGCTGAAATTTTCCATCGAACTAGAACGCTAGAAGTCATGTATGTCAGTGGTGATACGCTTGAAGAGATCTTCGAAGTGTTTAATGAAGATCTTCATGATCTCAGGAAGTAGATCAGATGTTGGCATGCTAGTTGCATACTGGGATTTGGAATAAGATGACTTACATGGCTTACTACACCCTGGGACTTCCGAATACAAAACGTCATTTTGCTTTGGAAGTCCGCGAGTGCTGAGACCTGCCGCGACCAGTGGCCAGCGAGTTTTTAAGTGCTTCTTGGATAGCGTTGTATCGACAGGTGTGCTGATATTCGACGCTATAACATGCAAATCGAGTTGCCCTCCATGATTCTCTCTGGTGTTGATAGTGTCGAACTTGGATTTGTTGGGGGAGATGGATAGCTATATAACAGATCAGTTTCTGGGAATAAGAGAGAGATCGAGGCCACAAGCAAACTATCATGGGCTCTGGAATATCAAAGAAAGCTATAAGTAGTTGTGGACTTACTATGAATTGTATGCCGTGTGATGGTATGAAGTCCAAGGACTTAATTCGGTCTTCAATTGCTGAAGTCCAAGAGAAAGTAACTCGGGATCCCAATATTTGTAGATTCGACAGATCGTTTCTTGATTGTATCAATATGTCAAACAATGGTACTATCAAACAAGGAAAGGGAGAGCAAAGTATAAGAATTTGGAAGTTGTAATGTTGTTGTCAAGATTGTGGAAAGTTTGGAGAATGGAAGAGCTCTAGGACTTTAAATGGCTATCCCGATCCCGAAACAGGACAAGAGTTCTTTGAAGGTCTTACTTCGGGTTTAAATTTTCAATATCACAATTCTAGCAGTTGTGTGAGCACCAATCGTCGAAGCGAGGGCTTTGATATTTGTTGAACCTGGACTCACTTCCAACAGGACTTGTTGTTTGTTTATTGATATGTTTTTTATTGCTTGCATAATTTTCAATGAACATGAAATTTCGTTTGTAACATGAACCATGCAAAAATAACAGGTTACTGTCATGCCAATAGATGAACTACAGTAGAAGATCTACTGTCAAGGCAATAGACAAAGTGAGGTTTCTCGTAATCTGCAAGTCCAAATACCTTTATCAACATCCGATCTGTATACAATGGTTATGGGCAGTAACCCTCCCTGGATTGTATGTTGACATAAAGGAGATTTTCCTGGGGGTTCCACCTTAGGAACTTTTTGCCAACACATGTATGCTTTTCTTGACTATCAAATAACTCTCTATCATGGAAACAAATCAGTCCAGAACAGGTGGTACTCCATAAGCAATTCTCCTTGTGTTTTAAAGTTACTTGGTATAAGTATTTGGTGAAGTCTACAATGTTATTATTTTTGATCTCAACACAAAGACGAGTCAGACATGCTATTTTCATACAAAATTCTGATATGAAAACTGATATATATCACTTTATATCACGGAGCGCACACTTTTCATGCGTATGTAGTCTTCTTTAATATTATCCATCCGATATTTCTAAGAAATAACATCTCTATACCATGTTACTACATCATTGCATCTCCTCTATTTTCTTCTGAGAAAGAAACTTTTAACTTACTTCCGTAATTTTCGCCCAGTAAGCGGTCAGCAACAGGGTAGAGAGTTCTCATTCGTTGCTCAGCCAGCCTCTTAAATCAGACTAAGACTTTCTGGTATATGCTGCTCGGCTACTAGGTAGGCATAGCTTCTGATCTTATAGATAGATCATCTCTCAAATCACAATTCTATCACCCTCTCAGTTGATCATCCCGACACTCTCGCTACCTCACTTCTCTTTTTTTTCTCCTCCCTTTATGATTTCCCGTCTTCGGAGAACTTCCATGTCATCAACTAACAAACAGAATTCAAGATATTACGACCTAATTATGAGCTATGGATATCATCAGACGTACTGAATGGTAAGCTAATGAATGGCGTATTGTTAAGCGAGCTGGTACTTGCATTAAGAGCCGCAAAACATTACGGATCTATATTCAACGGACACACTTCACGAATGAAGATGACACTTCTACGCCCAAAATGTATGTCTTGTCACTAGGTAATGGTGATTGCAAGCTTCAACAATTTACCCGCTAAAATCTTTACCCTTCAGACGACAATTACTTTTCAACGCTTCTCGCTTAGAAACAACCACAATGTAACTATGGGATGGCATCTCAAGATATACAGTATCCTCATTGACAATTCAACATTCACTCTATTCATCACTCCTCCAGCCCCTCATTTATCTGCTTATCCTCGGCATGGCTGATCATAAAGCAAGATAAGAAGATGTAAACAAAGTGAATTCGACTCCGCCTCATGTCTACTTAAGTGTTCCCTAGGTGACAAATTCGCGCTCGGTCCCTTTTTCTTCACGAATAATTCCCAACACTTTATGTGTTCCCATTGACTACCTCTCGACTCGCTGCATACTGGAACATTTTTTTGTTCTTCTGATAACTTTCGACTTTGGTCCGACGCTGTCAATAATACTCTCCCCGGCAACTTTCGAATCTTTTTGTCAGTCATCAACACTTTACACATCATTTATTCATCGATACTCTCTCGCATAAACATAAACTTCAGTGACAAAATGAAATATGTTCATGTAGGAAAGACGCCTGTTCCGCGATGTATCGTACCCAGTTTCTCCAATGAGGTTTTCTATCCTGGAAGCGCCCCTGCTGGTGTTACTCCACAGTACTTCACAACTTTAAATGTCTATCAACAATGGCTGCAAATTTTCGGTCCAGGTGTTCCTCTTCCTGAAGATGATCGAAACATGCCAGGTTATCCTCAACGTCACCTGCGCACGGCAACTGGTGAAGAGGGTCCCCGACATCGCTATTGTAGCAAGGATAGAACTTGGAAGCCCAGGTCCGATTTTCCCATAGGCAAGGACGGTTTTACATCCACATGCACTCATTGTAAAACGGTTGATGTTAGAAAGGCAGCTAAACAGCGAGAAGAATCATTGGAGAACAAGAACAAGGGCTCATTCCAAGGAATACAGCCGAATCAGGATGTGATAGCGCGGTCTTCGCAACGAGATATGCCCACTGACCAGCGAGAATATAGTGTTGCCAATTTGCCTCTGAGGCCGAAGGCTAAACCACACACTGCCAAGACTGTCCCAAAACATGCTATGCCCGCCCCAGTATTCGCTACACCAAGTCTACGTCCGTCTAAGAAGACCATATCAAGGCTCGAGGAGCTTAAAGGAACACAGTTTGAGACAGACAGGCTTCAATCAAGTCTTATTGGTCATGGAAGAGTCAAGAAACGATACGAAGCGAAATTAGAAAAATTGACGATGGCGACGGATCGTGTCAGTGAAGAGAGTGAGGTCAACAGAGGTAAGAGAATGGCCGAGACAGCGAGGCTCCAAGACCTCATATCCAAAGAGGATGATAAAATCAATAAAGCCCGAAGTAAGCTGGATGATGTCAATCTTATGATTGATCTTATGGCTGATATGAACAAAGACGATATTGGCTACCTAAACAACAATGAAGACACGGGTTTACCTAGTATCGATGAGGAATGGAATGTAGAATCACTCAACAGCCCTGAGAACTTTGACAATGCAAGTGAAGCAGCCGTTGACTTTGCTAGTCAAACCAACGATTTATTGCGCTTTTCACCAACGCCGCATAGCTATCCTCCACTAGATGAAGATGGTCATGTACTCAGCAACGATGATCCATTTATGCCAGATCTTGATTTCGTGAGCGGATTGGAGGCCACGGCCGAAAAAGAGCCTGGAGATGGAACGAGAGATGTCGATATGAACTCCGAACTTCATACTCTGGCTAGTGTAAGCGCCGGTGTTCCCTGTGTTGATTCCTCTATACTCCCTCAAGATCGAGGCACCATTGATCCAAACCTTAAACAGCTTTCAGGCACCCAAACAAAGAATCGTCAACCTCAACAGGGAATCGACCTCAATCGATTCCGAGCGCTGTCAGTCTCCCAAGACGTTCAAGATCAACACGCTCCGACTTACCAAGCTCAATCTCGACAACCTTCTTCTCGCCAACAATTCCAATTTCAGCCTCGCCCACCCTCGATGTTTAGAGACCTCAATCCGCGTTGGTCATATCAAGCTTCAGGTTACAATTTGAATAATTTACAACCCCATAGAGCGACGAATGCTGCCGCACAACGCTCCCCGTTGACCGCACATACCCCTGACTTGAATCCAAACCTCTTCGGAAATCCCAATCCTACCGCCGTCTTCCAGTTTGGACAGTCTACTACGCTGGGAAAATTCGGGCATTATGGTGTCAAGAAAGAGAAAGATGCTGGGGGAGTTCAGACTTTGACCTCACAGCAAACACGAGAAACTGTTCAACAAGCACAACAACATCAAACAAATGGACCAACGAAGATATCTCAGTTGGTGCAAAAGGCAAAAAACATTCATGATCAAATAGCTCAGCAGGTGAGGCTGGATAAAGAGTCACAAGAATATCATGATGAACTGATCCAAGGAAAACTGCCTAAATCGACTAGAGCGGTCCAACAGCCGAAACAAGCTTGCGAAGAACCGGCTCAAAGTGCAAATTTTTTTTATGAGCGACAAGCTTCCGAGAAACAAGCTCAACAGGATGAAACAACTCGGAAGGCGAATGTGGCTCAAGAGGAAGTGGCCCAGGAGCAGCCAGCTCAGGAACAACCAGCACAACAGACTGATCTGTTCCAACTAGCGAGGCTAGCTTGTGACCGACTCGCTCAGGATCAATCGGCCGAAAAACGACGTGCTGAAAGGGCAAGAGACGTTTATGACCAAATAGCTCACGAGAAACGAACCGGACAAAACGGACTAGCCTACAAGATGACTCTAACTCACGACCAACTGGATGAAGACCAAATGGACGAGGAACAACTAGCGGAGGACCAGCTAGCGGAGGACCAACTCGCCCAGAAAGCAATACACGCAAGAGATGTCTACGACGAACGGGCTTGCGAGACACGAGATCAGATGAATGTACTAGTGAAATACGTTCATAAGGCTCACGATCAACTGTCCCAATTATCTCAGAAGACCCAGCTCGCTCGGCAATATCAACAAGAAATCAGAGCTCGCAAAGCAGAATACCAAGCAAGAATACAAAGACAAACGTTCCAATCTCTCCCGAACTTCCATTCCCCTCCAATTCGCGAATCGGTCCGACCAACGTTAACCCAAGGCATGCAACCCCTCAAACGACGCGCTGAAGAATCTTCAGAATCACGAAACCAATCCCAACCTGATCATTCTATTCGACGATCTAAGCGACCTAGACGTCGAGCAGAGACAGAGGCTGAGATGCAGGAACAAGAAAATACGCGTGCAAAGCGATGCGAGCGACGATCGGGGAAGTTGGGGTTGTGGGATATGGAGATGGCTACTAGGCGTTCGCTGAAGAATAGACGGAGATGCAAGAAGAGCTGAGAAGGTTTGTGTGTGTGTGTGTGTGTGTGTGTGTGTGTTGTATGGGGGTGGTGTGAGGGAGATGTGATGGTGAGGAGATTTTCTGTGAGTATCTGAGAAATGGGTGATGGGTGACGATTTTGTGGGATGGATTGGATGGATTTTAATGTTCAAGTATTTGTAAGTTATTTGTTGAGTTTTTGGTTTATTTGAAGGACGTGGGTGTTTATGGCAGATTTATTTTCGTTCTGAGAGTAGGAGTGAAATTGGGGTCTCTCTCAAGGTGATGGCGAGAGAAGGGTGTGATGCGGTACGATGAACGATACGATATGGTATGATGTGGTATGATTCGATGAAAGATACGATGAACGATATGAGAGCATGAGAGCAGATTGGATAAAAACCCAGTTGTCAGAATAATTGTTATAATATTTCCTTTAAGAGATTTCACTCTTACTCTTCAAATGACGGCTTCGTTCGATCGATCGTTGGTGAAAATGTGATATTGGAATAGCTGTAAAAATCCTCGAGAGCGTAGATAACATTATAAGCTCGTCGTCATACACATGCTTTGCACACTACTTCCGAACCCAAAGATAACAATGTCACATAAATTTTATGGAAACATGATTATGTAGGAAAGAATTTATGGGCCTACAAAAACGACAACATCCGGTATTGCCAGAAATGACACCATAAGGAATATATACAAGAAACAAGATTCCTAAGACTCTCCATCGACTATCCATCCACTCCTTATCTACTCATCCATCCCCCAATCTCCCCCTCTTCTATCCTATCCATCGCAAATTTAAGAAACAGTGATGGTAGCGGAACCACTGCTTTGGTAACCCTCAACAGCAACAATTTGGTAGTTGTAGGAAGAGCCGAGAGTCAAACCCAACTTCTTCCAGGCAGCGAAATGGTTCTTGGTGGTGACGGTACCGCTAGTACGCTTGCTGGTACGAACGGACCAGTATTGCTTGAAGGTAGCAGTTCCTTGCACGGAAGGTTGGTTTACACGGGTGGTCTCGAGGATCTTGTAGGTGGAACCGTCGGAGGTGACGCTGCCGATTTCGGTGGCGGCGGAGGAGGGATCGTAGGTACCGAAGTCCTCGACGATGTAGTATTCAATGAGGGGGTTGGTGGTCCAACCGTAGACGGAGAGGTAGGAGTTTCCGTTGGGTTTGTAGGATCCGCTGTAGGAGATAGATCTATGGGGATGGATAAGTTTGATGTTTTTTCAACGACGACAAAAGGAAGGAATGAAAACTTACCGCTCGGAACCAACGGACCATCCCTTTCCACCGACAAAGTTTCCCTTGTTACCGGTCCAGGTTACGGCATATTGACCAGCGGCTCCGTTGGAGTAGGTAACACCACCGCTTCCATCGGTCCAGAAGGAGTAGTAGTATCCACCACTTGTACCGGTAGCGGAAGAAGTCAATGCTCTTTGTTGCAAAACGTTCAAGTTCTCGCTGACGGGTGCTGCGGCTGGCGCGGAGAAGACACCAGCGATAGCTGATGCAGCGAGAAGGAGGGAAGATGCAGAAACCATTGTGAAGATTTGTTTGAAAGAGTGAAGTAGTTGGTTGTTGAAAGAGAGTATGTGAGTGTGATGATTTCCTCTAAACTTGAGAGCAGATACAACTTATATATCTAGATTCAAGATCGCTTGCTCCATCCGGAGTACCCCTACATCTATCATTTACATCCCCTTCATCCATCATTTCTCCCAAGAGAAACTTTAAAACACATCTGGTCTCCACTATATTCAATCTGGCCTTGAGCCACTGGACCTTAAAGTGGCATTCTTCAATATATCCCGCAAAGGTATTGGATATGCAATAGTTGCATCCACAATATTTCTACATCAAACGTCTTTATTCTCCGTTTCTAAATGTTTAATCTAAATCCCTGCCTCGACCCACAAAAGCACATCGGCTATATGCAAAAATAGAGCAAGGTACTACCCCGCATTGAGGCTTCACGAGTCCGAAACCAACTGCAATTTCGGACGAGTTTCTCAATTAGAGTTATGGGTTCAAGATCCAGACTTGCCAATTGGGATAAGGGGGATGGGTGAACGTCATGCGATCGAAACGGTAGTTGTCAAACGTGTTGAT
This sequence comes from Botrytis galanthina, assembly GCA_004916875.1. Taxonomy (NCBI): domain Eukaryota; kingdom Fungi; phylum Ascomycota; class Leotiomycetes; order Helotiales; family Sclerotiniaceae; genus Botrytis; species Botrytis galanthina. The sequence goes on from PQXL01000125.1 coordinate 79,475, forward strand.
GATGCTTTGGAGATGGGGATTGGCGGATGGGATGAACGGGGATGAAATAAGATTTTGGATGGAAAACTTAAATTGCAAATCGAGTAAGTTGTGATGTGATAGTGTTAACCGTGGAAAAGCTTGATGTACGGGTATTCTAATAGTAGACTAGTGAACTTCTGTCAACATATACAGAATCCACATCGGTCATGATAGTACGAAGTAAAACACAGTAGAGAGGTCATCCGTCCCCTTGAAGATTCAAAATCATTTTCCTGGTATTGATTGATAATTCTGTATAAATCAAGTAAACGCGTCTTGGTTGATACATCATACACTTGATGCGAAAAAAAGCATTACATTGGTTTAAAGGTGCGAACGAGCGCCTCCACTCCAAGGTTGTTTCACAAAAGGGGTCTTCGGTACCACCTTTGAAAAGTACCGACATCCGGCTAAATGCGGATAAGATACTAGTGTATCTGGGTATATACCCATCATCAATACTACTATACACTGTAGTAATTAGCCATTGACGATTACAAATTTGACGCTCCGGGTAACTTTAAATATATTACGAGAGTATAAGATCGTCTCTATAGAAATAGAAGCGGAACTAGAACCATTTTAACGGAGTAAGCTTAAATTATAGTATGTCAGTTCCGGGTCCAAGAGTCTTGGACATCAAATCCAAACAACACTTCCTCGATGAACCATTCATTTGCAATGAGTATGACGCTGATGCTTTAATTCTGACTAATAACTCACTCATGATCAAGACATCATTTCTCTATCGACTCGGCAATTGAGTTTGTATGAGTGGCGGTATATACCTACCTACCTACCGACCTACCTACCCACCGACCTACTGACCTACCGACCTGATAGACCCAACTACCCCCCAGCTATACGTAGATTCTAGCCCATCTCCATCTTCATCCCCATCACTCATCCGCATATTAGCCAATCTCACTATCAAAACATCCAGGACCAAGACGATGATCTAGATAACTCCCTCATCTCAAATCATATACACGAGACCTCATCATTCATTCTATTCCAAACAACACCTCAGGACAACGCATCTCACAAGACCTCGGTAGATGCCTAGCCTCCCCCCCAAAAGGACTTTAATCAAAGAGAAGAAAAGAAAAGAGTAAAGAAGGCTTCATCACTTTTCAAAGTTTCGCCAAGTCAGAACAAGTTCTTCCTATCAAATCTCAAACCAGCCCATTAGTATCTTCCCATCTTCTTCCTTTCTTGTTCATTTCAATTAGTATGAGTCGTAACTTTCAACTTCCAACCCAACCACTCTCGACTCATATTATCCATTATATTTGATTCGGTAAATTACTCATGTGCTCCTCAGAAGTCAATCAAATACTGTCATACTCTAAGAATCTCATTTGTTCTACTGTCATGCCCTTTAAAGTCTAGAGTAGATTCTAGAATGAAATCCATATCAAGGGCATAGAACTCAGTCTGTAGTAAGTAGAATCTATAGAAAAAATCAAGAGAGAAGTGATAGTATAGTAGTTGTAGATTCTACTCTCAACCTTTAGAATCTATTCTCCCCCTATAGATTTCACTCTTCACGTATAGAATCTACTCTTCATCTTTAGAACTCACCCTCTCTCTACAGATCCTACTCTCTACCCATGGATTTTACTCTCCTCTTATAGATTAACTCTATAGATTCTACTTTTACCATCCAGGTTTTACCCTCCACTTATAGAATCTACCCTCCCGCTATACAATCTAGTCCAAAGTAGCTTCTACATAGAATCTACTATAGATTCTAAGTGCATGAGAGTGAATTTCTGTATTTAATTTTATTCTTCAAAGAAAGAAACATTCATTTCATGTCTTTCTTCTCTCCGTTCCAATTACAATTCAAATTACGTACCCAAAACTCAATACCCATATAACTACATAGATATTCACACAATACCCATATAAATACATAACCACCTACAATCCCCCTACAAGTCTCATTCCATCTTCTCATAATGTTTCCATATGTCCTACCCCATCCCCTCCCATCTTCCCCCTTCCTGTATCTTCCACCTCTCCTAGTTACATACAGACTTACCTCTTTCACTTCCTCAAATGAACAAAACAATAAACATAAGATAAAGCAATATATGTTAATATATTCTCACACAGCGCCCTTCTCTCCTGAATTCAAAGACGTAATACCATACCAATAACTCCCCTCTTCTTACAGTCTCTTCTTCTAACAATCTCTTCTTTTTTAAATCTCCTCTCCTCTCCTTACAATCTACTCTCCTAATAATCCCTTCTCTCAAAAGCCTATATCTTCCTACTTCTGACAAAAAATACCCTCCGCCATCCAAGTCCTCAAATAGATCAAAAAAAGAAACAACGAATGAGATGACATACATTTATATCACCGCCCCTTCCAAAACCTAAATGCATAGAACCCAATCCCAATTTTCCATCTTCTTCTTCCAATTCCAATTATATACACGAGGCCTACGAATCTGTATAACCTTGACTACCTATAATCCTTCTATAAATTCCAATCCATCCCATCTCATTCTATTTCCCTTCCACTTCCTTCATCTTTTCGCTTCCATATCTTCCCACTCCACCGAGCTACTCACTTTCCTCTCCAATCACTCGCTCATTAGATGAACAAACGAAAAAAGTTCAGAAAAAAATAAAAAGTAAAACTCACAAATATATACATGTACACATACACATACACAACCCTAGAATCCAAATACATAAATCCCCATCCCCATCCTCATTCAATGAAACTGTTCATCTATTTCTCTACTCGAGTACCTATCTGCACGACAACCACACATGATCACTTACAGTCCCCCCGAATCCCATCTGATTCCCCTATTAATCACTTTGTGCTCTCCCAACCTCCTACAATCCCCTATCTACCCACTTCTCTCAACTCTCTACTTCCCATTCCCCTCTGCTACATCCACCAATTCCCTCCTCACTCTCTCAAATAAACAAAGAGAATCAAGAAAAAGTAAAGATCCCGAGGTCATGTCCATTCACATAACCTCTGTTCCTAGAATTCAGATATATAAAATAATGTAAACCCCATTCTAATTCTAATGCATGAAAGATATACACTTAGCTATCTATCTACGCATCTACCACCTGTTATCTGAATACATTTATTCCAATACGCGCATATCGATCTCTCCCAAAGACCAGATACATAAATCCTAAATCCTATTCTATTGAATATACCTACCTACCAACCCACGTACAGACTTATTACTTATCTATCCAGCTACCCACATATTAAATATACACATATATATGGATAATCATTCATCCACAATCGCACACACAACCCTCTTTCCCCACAGAAACCTAGTACATAAATCCAAAATCTCTCCTATTCTCAATCCAATCCAATCCCAATTCATCAAAAACACACATCTATCTATTTACCTACCCGTCACCCAGTTATACAATCAATATACTCATTGATGTATATATATCACAAACACTATACTATAAAACCCATATGGTGATCTCGAATACTATATCACAAACATCACATCTCAAGTAATATATCGCAAACGCCACTACACTCAATAACCATCTATCTATTTAGTTATAAAACCTAATATACCCATCTATCCATCCATCCATCCACTCATTCACTCACTCACTCACTCACCTATACAATAAATAAACATAATAAATATGAATAATATACCTACCTACCTACCTACCTACCTACCTACCCAGTCACCCACCTATTCATCTACCCATTCATATATATCATACCCAATCAACCCAATCAACCCAACCCAACCCAACCCAACTCAGGTCCCAAACACCAAGAGCAAGACAAAACGAAACAAAAAAAACACATTCACCGTGGACCTTCTCACACCTATCCACCCACAAACAACACCACACATCTCCTCGCACAGAAACACTATATCACTACATCACTACACCACACTAGGTATCCAATCTATGCTACCTCTACACATATATCCTCAATCTCCTCCTCCTCGAGTAAACAAATAGACTCTATCAAGAAATATACTCCTAATCTACCTAGCTATCATTTATCTCTCTACCTTTCCATTTATCTACCTATATATTCATCTCTTTACCCACTTCCTCATCTCCTCACCCACTCACTCATTCATCAACCAAATCAAACCAAACCAATTCAAACCAAACCAAACCAATTCAAAATGTATTTAATATCTAATAACTAATTACCAATTTCTACTTGCCAATTACCAATCACTACCTATCTACCTCTCTACCTACCCACCTATCTAACAATATCTCCCTCTCTCCCTCTCTCTCCCTCTCTCTCCCTCTCTCTCCCTCTCTCCCCC
>PQXL01000126.1:0-83219 GCA_004916875.1 Botrytis galanthina
TAGTTCCTAGTCGGGGAAAGCGGTTGTCCCCAAAAAACTTCGAAAATACTATAATAATTGAATTATATCAACTACAACCTTTATAAACTATATAATTATCGATAAAATATTGATTCTTATTATTTATTTATTATATCTATTATGATAAATAAAGTTAAAGCTAAATGTGGTAGATAATATTGTTGAATTTAATGAGATTATAACAATTCAATAATATCAAATCCACTATTCTTTTTTTCAGAATTGAATAAAATATATACCAAGATTTTTTGGGGACAACCGCTTTCCGGGGACAACCGCTTTCCCCGACTAGGAACTAGGAGGCCGCTTGGAAGAGCCGACTATTATTTGTAATAGTGATATCTGGGAAGGGAGCGCTGCTTCTGATGGAGGTTTATCTGATATAAGTATCTAAGTAGTATATATCCATCCCTATATTCCAATTCTATATGTCCTCGTCCTATTCTCGCTTTCTCTATCTCTTCCTTCTATACTCGCTCGCCCCTACGAATCACATAGATCCTCGAGTTTGAAAAAAATATCACAGAATGAAACCCCACGCGTCTCTTATTGGTACTTTGTCATTTCTTGCGACGACAGCCACGGCGAAAACATGCATTAATGCCACAGTGCCCGTTACGATATCTGCCCGTCAAGCAGTATTCGATATCGAGGTTCCAACAACCAATCTTACTACTCCCGATTTCTTCCTCAATGTAACGCAGCAGGGAAGGAACTTCACAGATATAGCTTTGTCGGGATATCAGACGACAACTGGGACTTATAATATTAGTACTATGTATTGTAAACCCGATGCGGATAATTCGAGTAATCCGACGATACAGGTATGCTTTCTTTTTTCTTGGGTTTCGTCTGATGTATTGTGTGTATATCAGATGGGAACGTATGGGAATCCAAGACTAACTCTCCATATAGGTCCTGACCCACGGTATCGGCTTCGATAAAACCTACTGGGACCTCCCCTACAACAACTTCAACTACTCCTACATCGACATGGCCACCACCAACTACTCCTACCACACTCTATCCTTCGACCGTCTCGGAACCGGTAATTCCTCGCACGGCGAGCCCCTCAATGAAATCCAATCCTACATCGAAGTAGCCGCCACCGCGGCCCTCACAACTATGCTTCGCAACGGTACATTTCCATCCGCGATGAACACGTCCTATAGCCGAATCGTGCACATTGGCCATTCATTCGGAAGCGCCCAAACATACGCTTTAGCAAACATGTATCCCAACATCACCGACGGGATCGTATTGACTGGCTTCACGATGAACAGTTCCTTCGTATCCTCATTTGCCGCGGGGGGGAACTTCCAACAAGCGCAGGAAAACCAACCGTCTCGATTTTTCAATTTCACTGCCACTATAGGGACTACGGATATCTCGTTGTCGTCGCCCGAGGCCGTGCCAGCAGGCTACATGGTTTCATCCAACGCGGCCGCAAACAAGTATCTATTCCTCAAGCCCAACTATTACGATCCGTCGATCCTCACCTATGCCGAAAGCACAAAGCAGACCGTTACACAGGGAGAACTTCTTACATTGGGTTCCTTACCTATGACTAACAATTATGCGGGGCCGGTTATGGTCATAGATGGGGATGCGGATTTACCTTATTGTGGATCGGACTGTTTGGCTACTGGAGGGGCTGCGGATTCTTTGGCTGCGATGGTGAAGGATAGTTTCCCGAATGTTGGCGAGAGTGATTTCGAGGCGTATATACAGCCTAATACTGGACATGGCATTAATTTGCATTATAATGCGACGGGAGCATATGGAGTTTGGTTGGATTGGTTGGGAGAGAAAGGATTGGCGGGTTCGTAAGGGGTTATGGTAGGCGGAAGAAAGATATCGAAAGGAGATGATGAATTTGAGAAGGGTACAATATTCGAGAGCGTTGTAATGTAGATGATCGAGATGCCAGGACCAAAGGACTGTTGGAAGTTCTGAGGATGAAAAGCAATCTTCGCATTGAGTGTTAGTTAATTCATGAATTACTATCAAGAAAAATTGGCCATTGAGTATATTTGTGGGTAACTATATTGACTGTGATGTGCAAACAAGCCTTCAGCAAGCAGCATAATGATTATGGATAGAAAGATACATGTGCATTTGCATACTCGCATTGATTTATTGAATTGAAATAGTAGATATTGATCTCAGCACTAGATCCATTACTGAATAACAGTGAAAGCAAGAAACAGTGATGAAAAGAAGAGCAGAGAATTTCTATTCTCCTTCGAAGATGTCTACTTGTCTGAATACTACGGTCCTCAGACTGACAGTGTAGGCAAGCTTTTGGCTATCTGTATAAGGGCAATCAAATCGTCAATTCACAAACTACAAGATTGCGTATAGCAGATGGCAAAAACGTGATGCCCTTGGCAAAGAATAAACATAAAGCATAAAAAGAAGAAAAAAGTATATATCAATATACCATCTACCTTTCTCCGAGGCTCTTTCCATTCCGCCACCAACTTATCTTCCCCACGCTGCTGTACCCCCATCTTTTCGATTACTTCCTTTTCCTCAACTAAGCTGGAAAAAGCATTCTAATTCAAAGCATACCACCTGACTCTCTTCCAACCCCTCTCGAGAATCAAAAAGATCCTCACGTCCATGCACATGACCTAATCCAATTTTCAGAACGCACAGGAGATTTCCACTGGGAATTTTCCGACACACATACAGGGTAGTAACAGCACTACTGTCGCATATCAAATCAAATCAAATCAAATCGAGAGATCGAATCCAGAAATCAAATCGAGTCAAAAGAAAAGGAATGGAAAAGATCACAGAGAATCTCCAGACCAACGGAATCAACAGTCTAAAATTCAAGCTATATTCCAAGAAACTTTTTAGTTGCTGGGAAAAAGGCTTAATGACGCTTGATTGATGGGGGAATTTGGTACGCGGAATGCCAAGCGTCCTATGTCTAGAACAATGGTGGCTTCACGGGCTTTTCTAGACGGTCCGTTCGTCCCTATCTTAGTTTTCTTTTGGAGCCTTTGAGGCATTGATCTAGGGAGATGCATCGTGTAATTGAGTATAGCAACCTCGTGGCAAGTGCCGTGGCTAGAAATTTCAACGAGGGGAGTCATGTTAGATGAAGGCTAGAAGAAGAGTTTGTTGATCAGTTAGATAATTTTTTCCGGTCTAATGATTCGAAGCATTGAACAGCGCATCTGTTGTGAAGGGGAGTGCAACAGCTACCCAGTATCACGCACAAGCAAACATCGCAATAATATCGGCAACTCCGCGCATCAGTTCGAGATTTTTCTTTATTTGTTTGAGTTTGTTCTGGTTCGTCAGGTAACTTGGGTTTGTTCGTCAATCCATATGCGAGAGATAGCGGACGGGAGGAAGTGAGAAGAATTGGAAAAGCTAATCACTTTCTTTCATGCATGATGCATGGAATAGATTTTACGCACAGCACCCCTTCTGAAAAAGGTGACCCCGCGGATTAGATTGTAGAAAGTAGAGAGAGTGGGTGGGTGAAGAAGCGAGGTAATTGCTTGGTATATGGTGTTTATGTTCTGATTGGACAATGTCATTCCTGGGAGCGAAGCGGGTGAGATAGGAAGGTGGAGATTTGATGGATGAGTATTTGCTATTGGGTGACCATTGAGTTTTTGCCATCAAGTTGATGTTGGTTCGAGGCGTAGAAGGCTAATTTATTAGTTTGGAGTATGCGTATCGGTGCTTTGTCGATTTTCGGAAGATGGGATATGGGATATGGGTGAGGGATGCAGTTTGTTGAGAGAGATATTGGAAGGATTCAAGACGGGAAATCTGGGGCGTACAGTATTTCGTAGCTGTTGTCGACGCTCATACAGTACTTTATGACATATCTCTTCCCAATCAACTCGGGTCCATATTATCTTCCTGTCTAGTATATGATATGATATGGATATCGTTTGTTTGAGTCTGTGCTTGGGGCATTGCAGTGCAGATACCCATTATTGTACTCGAGTATTGTGGGCAAAGAAGCTTGTGGTCCACCCAGTGAGACTGCTGTCGTATTGCCGTATTTATGATTTTATACGAATAGATATTGTATAGCCACCATGCTACAATATGTACACCACGCGTCAAGAATCTCAAGACCCAAGATGGAGATAAGAAGATAGAAGTGAATCAGGTGTTAGACACGCCATTAGATCTTGTATTGAAGCGATAAGCACTTTATGCAATACACACTCAATCGGATAGATTTAATGAAGGGGATAGTGGCGAAGGAGCTAACATCATAGAAAGCTGGAGGCCCTGAGAATATTGCATGTGGCTCTGATGCATTCATCCTATCCAAATTCCAATTCTCTATCTCGTCTCTGATCCTGCATCGGAAGTGATACCAAATTCAATATCTGCACCGGAAGCTTGCTGATTTTATGCACTAGGTGTGTAACGCTGAGGCGTACAGAATAACCTTAACAAGCGCATACGACTCTTTTCTTGGTACGAAGTGTGCATAGGCATGCCTACCTCGAGCCTACCTACCTACCTACGCGTAGGTACATACGGGAAAATCCCTCCTCCACGAGAAAACCATCCTGTTGTCATTTGTCTACACTGCAGAAACAAAACGTTCAATAAACTAGTCGTAGTCGCAGTCGTACTACTTACCTCGTACATATCAGTAGTAGAACAAGTGGAGATGAGACATTGACAGCAGCATCATCACCGTCACCGTAGCGATACTCCTGAGCCGTGATCCTATTATCCCGCAGTAAACCCAATAGTTTTATATAATGATTGAAGAAGATCAAATCTCAAGCACTATATCGAAATCAAAGGCTCTTCGCATATCGATTTATCAAACGCAACGAGCGTATCTGATTCCTGTCCAAGCTTGTCTAGAATGCAGTTAGTGTTCCGCGCCGTGCAAGGATTTATTAGGGGTAAAAGGTGGTTTCTGGCGGGTCTTGGTGCAACTATTTTGCTGAGAAGAGATTAGTTTTCCGCATCCTAGTATCAAAAATCTAGGAACAGGAAGGGATCAGCTTCTTTAGAGCGAAATTACTTTGAATAGTGAAAAGAAGAGGAAAGTTTGGTGTTTCAATAGACTTGAGAATGGACGAATGAATGGACAGCGTGACTGAGTACTGACGGGACTACTAGATACTGCCATACTGGCTATGGAGATTTGGATTGATTTAGTGAACGAGTAATGCCGGTATGAAGGTCTGAGGAGTGGGAACTTGGAAGTTGGTGATTAGATTATGTGGCCTTGGAGAACTGATAGACAGACGGGTAGACTGGGTCGACTGGGTCGACTGGATCGATTGAATGTGAAGAATGTTTGAACTCTTGAAGTGGAGGAATGAGATAGAGTGGCACTGTGGTACTAGCTATGGATACTAATGGTTGAGCCAAGGTCAGACCAAACCCGACCAGACCAGACCAGACCAGGTTCTGAGGAGAGATACCTGTTCATATTCATATTCATACTGCTTGCTTGCTTGCTTGCCTGCTCCTCCGTACATTAGCCTACCTACTTGCTGGTACCGTACTGGCACTTATTATCTTTTCTTTTCCCCAACTGTCCCTAGTCGATTAGACAATACGTATACGGAGTAGACACTAACTCGCTACAGTACTAGGTAGCGTAGTCAGCATCTATCTATCGCGCAACCACACAAAAATACCTTCATTCATATCTAATCCCTCTCCCCTCCTTTTTCATGGCTATTTGACTCGACTCTACCTATCCTTTGCATCTGCTTGGATATTCTTCATTTGAATTCAATTCGATCCTTATTATAGTAATTGTTCTCGTTGGATACACCCAAAAAACAACTGTCACTTCGATCCTTCATTGTTTATTTGTTATCGTCCTCCCTCCATCGGATTCATCAAAGTTGCTACGACTACTGTACGATTAGGTTCTGAGCAACACCCGAGAGGAATCATACGCCCAAATCTTCAATCATTCATTCAAATCACCCATCCAACTGAATCATATTTGACAACCAACCTTTGCAAAAGGAATTTAATTGAATCAATTGTCACAGACTCTATACGATAAGAGATTCAAAATCACTTATTGGTCTTGTGTTAAGAGAATAAAAGCTTCTTCAAAACAACAATTCGAAGATCTTTCAAAAATAGAAAGTCGGTCGTTCTTACCTCGTTTCGAAAAGAGTACGCTAGCACCACGGATTAGAGCTTCTACGAACCTACCTACTATCTAAAGTAACCTTCAAAGCACCTTTATCAATCACTTCTCTGTTCGAGCATCGATATACCAATATATCTCGAGCCAAAGAACCTTCTTGAATTAAAAGAAAGGTCATTAAGTCAAACTCACCATGTCCTCTCCTGTCGATGAGAAATCGACTCTTGTCGACACGAACGTTCTTACCATCAATCGACCTACTCCATCCCGCACACAATCCAATCAATCCGTTCTCAGCACAATCGAAGATGTCGACTCTACCCATTCTTTAAGTCCAACTCACACTCGCTACGAGAAAAGCAGTCTGTCCCAAGAAACATCTCCATTCTCTCCATTCTACAACCCAAACCCTACAAGATATTCGCTCGAAGCACAAAAATCCTCGTCGAAGCATAATATAGCAATGTACGATACAGATGTTGAAGCTTGTCTTACACCACAACAAACAACGAAGAGTGGAACATTGTTGACGAAGGCGAAGACGGGTGCGACGCAGGAATGTACGGTATGGCCTGGCCAACAACAAATGAAGAGGAAGAAGAAGGCTATGAAACAACACAGACTGAGCGCAGGCATCTGCGGCTGCATGGCTGGTTTCGATCGAAAGACGAGAATCTGGATCAAGGTCTTGATTGCTTTGGTGGTCGTTGCTCTTGCCGTTGGTGTTGGAGTCGGTATCTCTAGAGCTGTTGGAGGAGGAGTCTGGAAAAATTCGCAGAGCACGAACACTGCCATTCCCAGCTAATTGGAATGAATTGGCCAATAGATACGTGCACAAGGTATGTTCGACGCTGTTAAATCGATGCAAATCGATGTCAATCGATGGCATATTTGATGCTAATTGTGTCTAGTCGTGATCTCCGTCTATATCGGCGTACAGCACATCCTCTGCTACTGCATCCTCGACCCACTATACACAAATACCTCGCAGCATGAGACTCGCAGATCTCTTGGCCTTTCCAATTCGATTGATCATCCAATCCTAAATTAAGTCGCCTTGTACATACACTATCTTCGATGTCGGTCCTTCAATCACATCATCGTTCTTGGGCGTTCGCGGAGCACCTTTTCTCTTAGTTTCTTATTTCTTTCCTAGCGCAGGGTGAAATAAGCATAAAGCACCAACAACTTTTCAACGTTTTGTTTTTCCGTTACGACATATTGCATATGACATAGCTAGATGATGTGCATACGTTATGTAGTCCATGGCGTGGAGACACTCTTTCTCTTTTCTAATCATCGGTCGTGTCTAAAGTTCGAGGGAGACAGGGCGATGGAAAATTTTGCTCGATTTTTGATTTCTCTTGCTGCGCATAGATGATATGAGGCGACGATTGTGGTGGTAGTGGTACGGGGATGAGAATGTTCATACAATGCATACATACATATCGTACGTGGATAGATGAGGACAAAACCTGTATTTGGAGTATTGGAGCGAAATGGATGAATGGATGGATGGATGGGATGGAGGGAAATATGGGAAATGCTAATGATATGACCACCAACAACTACTTGATGAATGTCCTACATCTTTTGTGACTGTTGATGTGAAATTGAGTTGATTGATCCCAGTAACTTTGTCTTCAACAAATCGACCAGGAGCGTATAGCACAAATGCAAGAAGCATGAACAAAGAGAATGAACAAATAAATGAAATAATTAAAACTAATCACATCGAAAATACCACAAGAGAGATGGGCACATCAGCCATTTATTAATCAATATATCAACATCGGAGATAGAAGGAAATATCGGCATCTTGGTAAGCCACCAGACCATTCGCATCACACACACCAAGAATTAAAAGATGCATCTGAGTGGAGTTTTGAGGTCATTTTTCCACTTCAAAGCGGAAAATGGAAATTTGGCGGATTTCCGAATCCGAATGGATGGGTGGTTGGTTGATGGGTGGGTGATTGGGTGATGGAGTTGGGGTGGATTATGTAATGTAATGTAATGTAATGCGAGATTGTATGCATGGATTTGGATTGGGATTGGGATTGGGATTGGGGTTTGTGAGTGTGAGGAAGGAGGGAGGAGGGAATTTGGGAGGAGGAGAAGGGGAAGGAGGGGAAACTTGGAAACTTGGAATGGGATGTATGGGTGTCATGTGAGATGGGGAGATGGGGAGATGGGGAGAGAGAGGGGGTTGTTTCTGTATTTGTTTTGGGGTCGGGTAGGTGAAAGAGAGGGATATGTTTTTGATTGGGTTGTGAGTTTGATGATGGAGGGGAACGGGATAGAGGGAATTTGATATCTGGATTTTTGGGGTTTTGGAATTTTGGGAAATTGGGTTGATGTTCCTCGATTGCTTTACGTTATGTGAGGATTTTAAATTTGGTTTTGTAACTTTTTGGAATAGTGATTTGTTATACTGGTAGTAATAGTATGGAGTACTTGATGTATTTGTGGTTGAATAATGGTTGTATATGTTATTTCATGATAAAGATCGTTATTACCCTTCTAACCCCTCCCTCAATAACCTACCTAGGTATCTTCTAAAGTTCGAAATCTAGTATCTCTACCTTCTCCTGTTCCTCCTCCTCCACATCATCTTCTACATCCACGATATCAATCTCAAATTCAAGCTCATACTCGATGTTGTCATCATCCACTCCCTCATCTACGATTTCAATTTCGAATTCAACCTCATATTCGATCTCCTCTTCGATTTCAAACTCGACCTCAAATTCAATCACCTCCTCTTCAATGTCTTCCTCTTCCTCCTCCACATGTCCCAATCTCCCCTCCAACTCCTCACACTTATCCCATCCCTCAACAATCCAAACCATTCCTCCATCACTTCTCATCTCTCTCCAATCTTCCCTACTAACCCCCATCTGCCACGTTCTCAGAATCCCCTCCTCACACGTTCCCAATCCTCCATTGATTTCCGCATCTCCTCTGTTATCCTCACATCCTTCCGCGTGTAGAATCCAGGGCTCCATGATCTCTATTTCCATTTCTTCTTCCTTCTTCTCGTTTTTACCATGACACTTCTTCTTTCGATTCTTCTTCTTGAGTTCCTCGTCTACATGGCCTGGGGACTCGAAAATGTGTTTTTGTTTATCTTTCTCAATACTGTTGACCTCAACAGGGAAGTATACCCAGAATCTTTCACTCCCGTCACCTCCCGCCCCATCACATCCGCACCCGGAACTGAAATCGTAAACATATCCCCAGTCATCAACAATATTTGGATGGAGGGCAACAGGCTCAACAATCCCTTCGCAGAAACCGGGGAGTTTTGCAGAAGCGTGCGGTTCGAGGGCGCCAGAGGTGTAGGGAGTTAAGAAGGTGGCAGAGTAGGAGAGACATTTTTCGGGTGACGTGAGGGGGGCCTGGGAGGGTGGATGTGCAAGGGCAGAGAGAGGGTGAAGAAGGGTGAGGAGAGGAAGGTAGCCGAGGAGATTGATTGGTTTGTGCATTTTGGGACAAGATGAGGGGTTTGGGTGGACTGTTGTGTATTCTAGGATTTGCTTCTAGAACCACTAAATCGAAGCAATCAACACAAATAGAAGAAATAGAGAAATGAAAACTGGGGAGAGAATAGTAAGAAGTCGAGTTTATCCTTGAAACCAGCTTCAACCTTAGCTTTGAAGAAAACGAGGCAGTCAAGGAATGACGCAAATATATGCCTTCATTTACCAACAGATCAGCTGTTTGCGACCTTGCCCTGAAAAGGTCTGCCTTGATTTCCGACTCCAATATGAGTCTATACATACACAATAAAGACCATTTCAGACCGTCTCAGCCATCGTCCTTCGACCCGAAACGGCCACCAAATATACTTATAAATAAGCGATCTACAAAAGACTTCAAACTTGTGGCGAACGATGATGTGAAAGTCGTCCTACAGCTAAGCGCTGGACGCATCTTCGGTCGCTTCATCCCTCGATTGAATGTTTGTTGTGCGCTTAGTTTGATTGGCGCCGACATTACGCATACCTTACAACGTACTGAATCCTTCATTCGAATGAATGCATACTCGATCAGTAAATGTCATTTTGTTGCAGAATAGGCTAGTTCGCGTAGAAGGAATACGAAAGAATCAAAATCGCCTGCGAACACTCGTTCTCAATTACCCGTTTCCCTGCGTCTCCCCCTCTTCCAAATTCCTCACATAACATCAAACGAGGACTAGAGAAAAGTCGTGCATTGGCTATTGAGACTGGTGTAGATTACATAATTCGGTGATGCCATGTATATATCTACTACGGTTTATGAAAATAAGACTGTTTTAAGAGAATTCTCAACCGCGTTCGATTGGAGTGTACATGAACATCCGTGATATTCTGACAGGTGATCACGTACCGGTGGATCCATTATTCAGGCATGATCCGCGCTCAAAATGTACTCTAGATTCCACACTCTTCAGAATGAAGCCACGGAAAGAATTGAATGAAGGTGAATTGAGTTCTTGTAAATGATCTCAGATATCGACACCCACTCTCCACACGATTCAAGAAGAACCTACAGTCTGTTTAAGAGATTGACTACTGGAATAGTTATTGAGCATTGCCGGAGCGGAATGAATTGAGATGTTGGATCTCCAACCTCAAGGCATATTCGGAGCACTTGCTTGATGATGGACCCATCTAGCTCTTCTTGTCCAATATTCGCGACCGAAAATAAAATATGCGTCGAAATAATAATAATTGGAAAACAACCACTAGAGATGTTGTTTGGATGTCCAGCCGCTAGGTGCAAAAACATGCGTAATGATGAGAACACAAAGGGGATGCGACAAGAATAGACCAAAGTCAAACTTCTTTTGACAAGAGCGAAACAAAGTAAGTTGTATGCGAAGGAGAGTGTAGAAGAGGGTATAGGGTTGCCTAAGTTATCCTCCTGGTGATCTCTCGGTCCAACCATGGAAAATATCGACTCGTGTTCATGATGAGATTTGTCAGTCAGGTGATGTCTAACGAAACTATGAGCAAACTATACGATAAAAGATTTGAATCCGCAAAGTATTTCTTACAGAGAATGAACTTTGTCGATGGCAGTAACAAGTGCGAAGGATAAAGCCAGTGCTTTATAAATTGAAGATTCCGAGAATGCTGGGACACTGCCGTTGACTCCAGAGCGACTTCATGAGACTGCCATGCCCCATGATTCCTGATTCCTGATTCCAGATTCCAGATTCCTGAATGAAAATGGAATACCGACACAACAATAATATAGTGAAGTCACGCGCTCATGTCTACACGTCATTTTGCCGCCAGTTGAGGCTGATACCCACATAGTCGTGATGGGGTACAGTGAGTACCTAGTAATGCAGTACATTGTAATAGCCAAATGGACACACCGGAAAACATTGGGATTGGAAAGGGACAAAAAACCCCGAGTTTTGATTCTATCCAGCGTGAACATGTATGACCGAACTTATGGCGACCTGATAGGCTAATTCCTATATATAACCTCTGCATAGCTGCCGGGCTTTTGCAATATTCTCCGTTTGGCTGCGGTGCGAAGTACGAAGGTAGGTAGGGATGACACAGCCCGAGAACAGCCACCAGAAAACTTGCGATATCGATATCGATATCGATATCGTATATTCGTAATCATCATCATCGCGCGGCAGGAAGGCGAGAATTGGAAGGCGAGAATTGGAAGTCGAGAATGGAGAAGACTGTGGTTTGAGTTAGCGAAATCGGGTCATGCCGAGATCAATCATCAGAGTTTGGCCTCGAGTAGATTAATGAGCATTCCTATTACAATCGACAAGTGTCAAATTAAGAATTGGATCCGAGAGGTTTCAGTCACGGCATTCATTACCTACCTACCTACCTACCTACCTAGTACTCGAGTCGAGACCCATGTTACCCTCCTACGGTGCTAGGTAGGTAATATGGGGGACCCGATTTATATGATGATATAATCTCGATAATCTCCGATTTCCTAAAATACAACACCTCTTCCTAGCTCCCTACCGCTACCTGCCTAGTACTTCGCACATACATAAATTATAATTTATAATTTATAATTTATAATTTACAATTTATAATACTTCGTACATACCTACTCCGTACAAAATCCAGACGAGCGATCCAATTATTCATTCAGCCTCGTACTTGCCGGTCCAATGACCAATGGAATCCCTTCACATTCACCTCGGTAGTACAAGATAAAATTGACAAGGTTTTGGGGTGGCTCGTGTCGTCTTCATTCATTCCCTACCTAGTACCGACCTACCTAGTCATACCTACCTACCCATTTCTGCATTCAAGTCGAAACATTTTTATTCCTCTGCCCTTTCTCGTATTTGACCTCCCTACCAATACGACGCTTTAAATAGCAACTCATATTTGGTACTGGTAAGAGGCTTTGCATCGCTTTTTTCTCTCTCGATAGTTATCTTTCTCTTCGCCTTCTTGCATTTTGGTGCTTTGTTTGTTCAGAGATCTGACAGATTTGGGCATGATGGATGTGATCCGTCCACGAAGACCACATCACAAGAGTCGAACCGGATGTCTTCAATGCAAGTCCAGAAAGGTCAAGGTACGTATGCTCTTCTTGCTTTCGTCTGGAGCGATTTCATTTCCATATATTGCAGGTCTGCACATATGATTGCTGCACCAATAGAACATCCTAGTCTCTGTCATGAAAAGCTCTCTGGTAGACACAATGTTCTCAATGGGGTTCTCGGCGTTGCACCCACATTACTCATTACATGTTTTTTCTCCAATTTTCCCCAAATTAAAAAAAATCAAGGGATTTCGCTGACAAACATATTAAAAAGTGTGATGAGAAGAAACCATCATGCCAGAAATGTCAAAGTTATGGTTCAGGTTCAGAATGCTCTTATTTGCGTACACATCCCATGAAGAGTCTTCATAGTCACGAGATTCAGTGCAGTACGATGATGCGACAAGGCTCAAAGTCAAAATCACCAGCGTCTGATATCTCACCTTCAAAAGTTGAATTGAGTCCTAGACCGGTTGTTTCGCCTGCTCCATCTCTGCCCTCATCAAATTATTCATTTTCTATCCTTGATATGGAACTGCTTCATTACTACACCATGTATGGCGTTTCAGATTTCGTCGATTTTGCTACTGGCCAAGAACTCTATAAAACAACTGTTGTAGAACTAGCTTTCCAGTTTCCATTTCTTATGCATGAGATTCTTGCTTTGGCCGCCTTGCAATTATCATACGTCCGACCCCTCAAAGCTGCTTACTATCACGGAGCATCAACTACTCACCTGACTACCGCTCTCCAACTATTCCAATCTGCGATTTCCGATCTCACGGCCGAAAACTTTCAAGCATGTTTCGCGTTCACAACCATCATGTTTACATTTGCCTGGACGTCACAGGATTCCAATCTGCCCAATCATCTGTTTTTTGGACCCGATTGTGCCGAAAATGAAAGTACATTCCCTCACTCGCAATGGGTGAAGCTGTACCGAGGTTCCAATTTTATACTCAAAAGTACTTGGGAAAATCTGTCTCGCGGTCCGTTCAAAGTGCTATTCGATCCTTGGATTGATTTTCAGCGAGATTATATCCCACCACTCGACCCAGTCGATGATTCCCATGTCTCTTCGCTAGCAAGCGCGTGGTCTAGTACTTCTGCATGCGATCTCCCGCTGGAAGAGCGACAACATTTGGATAATGGACTCGATATGTTGAAACGAGTTTTTGGACTCCTGAGAGCCCCTAATGCACCTTCACCCCTAAGTGTGGTTATGAGTTGGTTTTCTTCCATCACCGATGAGATGGAGGCGATGCTGTCTAGGAGAGTGAAAGAAGCGTTATTAATCGTGGCGTATTATTGTGTGTGTATACATCGTGTATCACATGTATCATGGATGAGTGGGAAGGGGAAGAATTTGCTGCAGACTACTTTGGATGAGTTGGGGCCTGGATGGGAGCAATGGACGGCGTGGCCTATAGAAGTCGTTTTGGGGAGGGAATGGAGGGGTGGAAAGACGATGAGTGTGGATTTTATTAGTGGTGCATCATGAGGAGTTTTTGGAATTACGTGCATGCATTTGAGAATTGGCGTTGGAGATACCAGTTGGAAGGCTTTTGTTGCATTAATCAGGCGTACTTTGGTAAATCGGCGGGGATGCATGGGTGTCACTAGTTAAGTGTTGATTGGATAGTTTGTGTTTATATCGAATAATACCCCCCGTACTTGCTCAAGAACCCATGGTGTACTCCTCAAACCTTCCTCATAACGCCGCTAGCATAGATATGGAGAATTCCAATGCCGATAAAACCAATGACTCTCGCTACAATCACTACAATATGATCATGATACACCGAAGCTGTGATAGTAACCTTCGCTCTACTTCTCACTTCGAAACCTTCAAATAATATTCATGTGCCCTCCTTCCCTTCCTCAAGTCGGATATTCACCAACCCTCAAGTAGCAGCTTCTTTAACCTCGCCCACTTTTTGTGGCGGCTCATCAATAAAACTCGGCACCTCATCCACCATAAAACTCGGTGTGCCCTCCGCCATGCCCCCCAAACCCTCCAACTCCGCCTCCTCCCCCAGCGCCTCCAACTCCGCATCCAGCTCCGCCTCATCCACCTCCTCCGGCAAATCATAACTCCTACTAATACTCTCTTGAATCTCATTTCCCACCTCCATCAAATCCGCCATCTCGTCCTGCATCCTCTCGATCTTATCGATATCAATTTTGCCATACTGCTTTTTCAGCGCCGCATTCGTCGACTTGAGTGTCGACACGGTCGTCATGACGTTTTGCAGATTATCTTGCATCATGGCTGCGCTTTCCATGTTGTAGGATTGCTGCTGCAGTTGGTCGCGCTGGCCTTCGTACATCTTGCGGCGCTGCAGAACTTTGAGTGCTTTTTGCTTGATGGCGGTTTTGCCGGGGCCGTCGCGCATCTTGGAGAGCTTGGTTTGGTAGGAGGTGAGTTCGGCATTTATGGAGGCGAGTTTGACGTCGAGGGAGGAGATGCGTTCGTCAACCTAGAGGAGGGGGGGGTTAGTCGGGGTGTGGCATGGAGAATGAGGATAAGGATGAGGGGAGAGGGAAAGGTAAATGTACATTTGAAATCGCAGAACTGAGGGTTGGTTTGGGGGTTGAGGACTTTGCGCCGAATAATCTATTCATCTTGACTTGATGGTGTGGTGAGAATGTGTTGAAGTTTTTCAAATTTGTGTTTTGCAATGAATATTGTGCAGGAATTAGATGTCTCAATTATGAATTATGATTGATTACCGGTAGGTAGTCTTGAAGGTCCAGGCTGCTGTATCGTAGTGTGATGATTGATTTGCTTGTTCGGAAACATGCTGGTTATTCGTCATTGGTATCAAATCTTAGCCGGGGTTTGTCTCGGTTAATTGGCCATTTATCTTTATCGGGGCATCACGTGGCATTTAGCTGGGATCCAATCTCATCATTCGTATCTTTTCCATCTTTTCATCATTTCCCTATCAGACATATGCAAGACACGTTGTCAGTTGGTTCCTTGGGGGGAATAAAGTAGAAGGAAGGGGGATTATATATTATATAGCCGTGTCTATGAAGTGGTACATGGATTGCGAGGCTATAGATCACGATATCTATACACACCTGTACTCCATACATACTCGTCCATACTCCATACATATTCCTCCATACTCATCCATACTCCTCCATACTCCTCCATACTCCTCCATACTCCTCCATACTCCTCCATACTCCTCCATACTCCTCCATCCATACCTACCCAGTACCTATTCACCACAGATCGATCACACAGTGACACACACACATGAGTGAGGGGCTTCTAGGTTGAATCAATAACCTTGAAGCTACCGGTCCTCCTTACCCAGATCGCTATTGGTTCTCCCTATCTCATGATTCTCATCTCTTGTAAAATGAGTCGGACTTCTGGGTGATCATAGCAGAAAGGTCCCTGATACCCTGACCTGATACCACCTAACTTCAAAAGGCTCGAGCAAGGCAGAAAAAGTAATCACATCAACTTGTACCCACTCAACTTCCCTATCTTCCCAAACTTCAACGAACTTTTACGCCCAGAATTGGAAAATTGATCAAGTAAGAAAAAGACAAGACCACAAAGAGACCCAAACCACTTTGAACCCCACCATCGACCTGCTCTGCCACCCTGCCTCCTTGCCTCCTTGCCCTCTAGGACTGACCAAGATTTTCTGATTTTTTAACAATAAGAGAGCGAGAGTACTTGATCAACAATTTCTGATTTGTACTTCCTAAAAAAATACCTTTCTTGTTTCTAGTTCTTGAGATACCCTTTTTATTTAGAAATTTGTCGGTTCATTGGTTGGTGGAGTCTATCCGTCAAGATATCTCTTGAATCCATCCTCTAGTCAAAATTGGCGATATCAATCCAGCCCAAAACCTCTTGACCATTTACCTCGCAATACACAGACAGATCCTTTCCACAACAGCAACATTGATCCTACTCTTTTGGCCTCTTGCTTAGTCAAATGGGAGGAGGAGCTTAGTTGAGGAGAAGATCAGTTCACAATTCATATTGTACAAATAAAGTACAATTGATATTGAAGTACAGAATCCCGAAAATACATGTCGTAAGTTCTCTTTTACAATTATTTACATGACCTATTCACAACAACTACAATGAATGGCTTGCGGAAGCGCAGGGCTGAGAGAGTCGCGCGCCCAAACTAAGGCACCATTCACCGACTAGCCACACAATCCTCTCCTCTATTCCTCAATTTGCGGATGGTACATGATTATCCACTTCTAAAACATTATCACTGACCTCACATCTTTATTTATAGTCATATCTACGATCATTGAATCTTCACGAAACACGATACGATACGATCTTACAGTACAGATAAAAAGTGCGTATCTGCAGGCGGGAACCATTTCCATACAACCACCTTTTTTTCCTTGTGGGGAGCAGTACATCATACCTGCGGCTCTTCAGCAATTGATTCGCATGATTAATCTCAAGATACGAACATAAAAACAATACCCATATCTTATTCTACCACCATTTCCTTGGTGGCAGACGAGTCCTGTTACATAATTCATCATGTTCTGGCGATTCGGCGGATATGCCAACATTTCTACTATCGATACTCTGCTCGACAAAGAAGATGTGACCCTAGAGCAATTGTTGGATGAGAGCGATCTCATACAAGAACTAAAACAACACAACTCAAAGTTGATCGAATACTTACGGGAAGATAAAATCCTAGCAAGGCTCCTGGAATATGTTGTGGCTCCTAAATCGGAGACTATCGCATCAGAAGACGCTGGGGCAGAATTGACGGAAAAGTCAGGTTCACCAAACTCAAAGGGCAAAACTCGATCATTCTCTCTTTCTCGCCAGTCCTTTGAAGATGCCGACGAAGAAAAAGAAAAGAAACGAACTCGCTATGCTTACGTTGCAGCCGAAGTCTTATCCTCAGACAACTGGTCAATCTGTGAGGCTTTGATGGAGAATCAACCTCTGTTGCGCAAGTTTTGGGAGTTCTTGAAACTTCCTGCGCCTTTGGATCCTTTACAAGCCAGTTATTTTACAAAAGTCAACGAGGCTCTTTTAGATAAAAAGACTGAGGAAATGCTTGATTTGCTCAAGTCAATAGACGGCACAGTTAAGAGTATGCTTCAGCATGTAGATTCTCCAATGATTATGGATCTTCTTTTGAAAATTATTAGTTTGGAGAAATCGGAGGGAGGTGCAGGAATTGTTGACGTATGCTCCCAATCTTTCCAATTTTATTTATTTTTGCTAATTCTGAAATAGTGGCTACATTCGCAAGACTTGATGCCCATTCTTCTTTCTTTTCTATCCTCCGAACACAGCTGGGCCACACAAACTTCGGCCGGTGATTTTCTCAAGGCGATCATCACTATTTCAGCAAATGCGTCACAAAACGAGCAGTCATGCATAGGGCCAAATGAGCTCACTCGCCAACTTGTCTCTCAACCATGTATTGAAAAGTTGATCTCCGATATGCTTAAGGGTGGAAATCCATTGACTGTTGGAGTTGGCATTGTTATCGAAGTCATTCGGAAGAACAATTCAGATTATGATCCTGAGGTTGGAGCTGAAGCAAATGCAGTACCATCCAGCCGCGATCCTATATATCTCGGAACCCTCTTGCGCATGTTTGCCAAACATGTCCCCGACTTTATGGAACTCATCCTCAGTCCTAATCATACCGTTGGAGGAGGCGATGGTCCTGTAACAATTCAAAGAAAAGAGTTGAGTGCTGCTTTTGGTGGAAAGATTGAGCCTCTTGGATTTGACAGATTTAAGACTTGCGAGCTTATGGCTGAACTTTTGCACTGCAGCAACATGGGCTTGTTGAATGAAGTCGGCAGTGAAGAATTTGTCAAGGCGCGCGATGTGGAGAGAGAACGATTAAAGGCCGAGGGTAAATTAAACCCATCGCCAACTGCCCTCATGTCCGAAGATGACCTTACGATGAAATCCTCAACACAAACACGACTAGGTTCCCCAGATGGTTCTAGGAAACTGGAGGTTCAAAACGCCTCCGATGATGATGGATTTGAAGAAGTTACGCATGCAACAGAACTTGGCGATGACGCCAAGGACGATTTTGATGAGAAACATGAACACGAAGAATCTTTACTTACTTCCACCCAGCCACCTGTTTCTTTCCTCGACAAGGATGACGAGGAATTTGTTGATGAACCTTTAAGCTCTCCAAGACTACAACCGCTGTCAGATGAGCATACGCTACAAGAACCAGAGATGACTGTCCTTCCTCTTTCTCCGACTAAAGAACTTTCTCAACAGGTTGGCTCTTTAGGCTTTACTGATGAGGATACGACTATGACCTCTCCTCCTCCCTCCATTGACGCTACTATCCTCGATGACACCGAAGACTCTTCTGATGGTTCCCACAAACATACTCCCGCTTCCTCGGAGGGCTCCCCTGAAAGCCAGAGTGTAGCTTTGGAACCACCTACTGAATCTTCAGTGCCCACAGAAGAAGTTCCTCGTGCTGCAGAGGTCATTCCACTTCCAGAAGATACCCCTGCACCTTTGTTCTCCAAGAAAGCGGGATCAACAGAAGCCACTACCGATACATCAGCCGCCGTCCCCGGCGATGGTAACATGAGTCTTGACAGCATCGATACTACTATGCGCGATGCTGGTGAAGGCAACAATTCCGTACTGATGGGTAACACGGGGGAACCTTCTCAAGACCAAACTTTGGAAACTGCAGGTGCTCCTGTAGTTGGAGATTATCTCAAAATGCAATTTGTTGAACATAAAGTTGTACCAACTATCTTGGTAAGTTTTCACCACACATCATATTTGAGTACCTGAACTAATTAGTGTAGGATTTCTTCTTTCGATTTCCTTGGAATAACTTCTTACATAATGTCGTATATGACGTTGTACAACAAGTATTTAATGGACCTATGGATCGTGGATACAATCGATCACTTGCGATCGACCTCTTCGAGACTGGAGACATTACAATGAGAATCGTTGATGGGCAAAAGAAGAGTGACGAGGCACAAGAAAAGAACAAGATGCGACTTGGTTACATGGGCCATCTTACACTCATCGCCGAAGAGGTTGTAAAATTTACAGAGCGACATCCTCCCGAGCTCCTATCTGACTCTGTGTTGGAGAGGGTCATGAACGGTGATTGGATCCCATATGTGGAGGTCACTCTGGCAGAAACTCGGGAACGGGATAATGCAATTCTCGGGGGAGTCAGACCAGACATGGCAGTTGGCCCACGACAAGCAGTCATGAATGCGGTAAACGCAGCCAATAATTTCGGAAACGCATCGTCTGCTCTCGCCGACGCAGGCCTTAATGGGTCAACAGGTCTCGACAGCATTGAACTTGCCAACAACAATGGGAATGGCAACAACTTCATCACTGGGGGTACATTACTGAGCGGCTTTGGAAGTTCTAGTGATGAAGAAGATGATGAAATGGAAGAAGATAATGACGAGGAAGGAAAGAATAGTGGTGGTACATCGGCAGAAGTGGGTCATTCTGTTCCTCCATCAGCCCCCAATCTTGATAAATTTGACGACCTGGACGTTGATTATGAATATTTGGAGCAACTCGATCGTGAATCACCTCTGTTTCCTCAAGAGAAGGACGAGGATTTTGATCAGGGTAGTTCTTAATCAGTAAAAAACACATGTTGTCTTCCTTTCTTCCTGTACAGTACGACTTTTCTGACACTTTATTCCCAAACAACATTACAAGTGGCGTTTTTAGATCTTTGGGGCTTGTTGTTTCTGGCTTCAGAAATTTAGAAGACATTAATGTTGGTATGAAATGAGGAGTATTGTTGGAGTTTTCTCTTTCCTTAAATCAAGAGAAAGAGATTCAATTTTTTGAGATATAATCCTTTTACCCCCTTTTCTGATATGGTTGGTGGTGGTGACAGCTGTGATGTCGATCTGGTGTTGTAATCAATGATTAGTGTCCGCAAATCTTTTTTTTAACGTTGCTCCCTAGTGGGTGGACTAATTATCTACTCTCATCTGGACCCGCCATTTATTTGTTATTTACCCAATTGCTTTTATCCGCCGCTTAGCTTTCCCCCTTTGGAATATGCCTTATTTCTCGGATGATTATATCGTACCAAAATATATGCTAATGTGATTACATCTAGTTCTCTCGCTATATTACCACACCCTCAACTACAACATCTACCTCGGATCTCTCACCTCCTTCAGCACCACCGCCACCTCCACCCCCTCTCAATATCCCACCAAGCCGTGCTAGAAGACAATTGGCTGCGAGATTAGCGCTGCATAGCAAGCAGAAATTGGTGAATGGGGAGAAAGTTGAAGACGAGGAGAGGGAGTCAAAGGGGGTCAACCCCTTTCAGGTAGAGGGCGAAGATGATGAGGACGAAGAGGGAAGCAGTGATGACGATGAAGGTGGGTTTGGGAGAAGTGGGTTTGAGGATAATTTTGACAATGATGATGGGGTGGGGGTTAGTATCACAAGGGAAGCGAAGAGGCGAACGAGCTTGGAGGATGAGGATGAGTATGATGGTAGGGCTGGTGGAATTGGAGGAGTCGGGGCTGACGATGATGAGGTTGTGCATGTGGGAATGGTAGAGGAGGCGGGTGAAGGTGAAATTGAGAGTGGAACTGGAAGCGGGGGTGCGAGTAAAGGTCTAAAGGAAGATACGAGGTTAAAGGCCGAGGAAGTGGATGATGGAGAGCTAGTGCATGTTCAGCACGCGGAGATGCAGGAAGAAAGTAAGAAGGAGTAGACTCCGTTGAGTTGGATTGATTAAATGGACGGATGCGGTGCATGGATGGGCGGATATCTGATGAAGGCATGAGTGGATGAAATATGTGTACGATATTATGCGAGACTACGATCAGTAAGGGTTACGGTGGTGGCACTATGCAGCGAGTTTCTCCTTTGCTATAATTGATTTGGATGAGATGATGAGATCAGATGATGATGATACGGACTGAGAGAGCTTAGGATAGGGATAGGGGTATTTGATAAATGGGAAATGAAGGACGGAGCATGAGAGACGTGTATAGATAGGTAGTTATTTGTATGCATGATTGATTACGTTTACAACATTGAGTACGAGGTTTTGGAAGAAAACTCTTAATAAGCTAATGACAGCATGTCTAGGTACCTAGTTCTACTAATTATACTGCTAATTATCGAGGAGTAACAATGTGGGATGCAGGATCAATCGATACTTGTTGTTAATGCAAATGAGCGGATTGAAGGCTTCAATTGGGTGTAAATTTTCGGAATGGTGCTTTTGAGAGGAACTCGGGAGCCAGGGAGATGATTTGGTTAGGAATGAGAATATAATTGACAAGGGAGATGAATAAGTTTTACAAGAAACCCATCGTCGGGGGATGGAAGTTCATCGAGGATTTCGACCTTTCAACCGTGGTCGCCGGGAGCTTACCTTGAGAGCTCGGATTTCTTATCTTATCGCCGCCAGACTAAAATTTACAGGGTACTGATAGTGTTGACATTATAAACATCGCATGCCACCATGAATTCACCTTCATACAGTTTCTGTCTAAACTTCTCTATATGCACCGCTTAGTATCACAATCTACATTTAAATGTGCCCGCTGTCTGCGAGCTATAAAGCAGCAAAATGCAGTGTCAAACTTGCATAAGAATGCTTCTCGACAATTCTCACAAGCGTCGCCACTTCGAGGGGGAGATACTAGCAAGGTAACGAAAGACTCGGAGGATCAGGCTTCAATCGAAGCTCAGATATTGAAGCAAGCCTCCAAGAATGATTCGGAAAAGAAAGGAGCAGAAAAGGAACTGGGGGCAATGTCAAGGCGTCTCCTGGAAGCTACTGAAGATGCTCTGTTAGAAGGTGGTCGAGCCGGACGAAAAGCTGTGGAAGAGGCGGGCTTCTCTGAAGAGTTGAAGGCAAGATTACTTGAAAGAGTAGAAGCTTCAAAATTCAAATCGGAGAATGTCTCTGCCTTCACAGAAGCAAGCTTTGCATCCAATATCGGTCGTGGGTCTCGGGATATTGCCACAGGGCAAGCATGGACCGGGCAAGAAGCAGCCGAGGATACGGTTCTGCGGATGTTGGACGATGCTAGGAAACCACTCAATCCTGCTTTACGAGGGCCGGGGAAGATTCCATCACCAATTGTGGATTTGAGGTTGAAGAAACAGCCTAAGCAGAGACCTGGCGAAAGGTTAGCAAATGCGAGGGACAAAACGTCAATCTATACCATTTCTAAGGATAGCCAAATGAGCGAGCGAGAGAGGGAGGAGTTTAGGAAGGAGCTGAAAGAAAGATTCTCGCCTGGTGCAAGACCTATGCCGAATTCAATCAGAGGTTTGGCTGCTTTGGCCAATGAGAGAATTGAAGATGCCATTGCTCGTGGTCAGTTCAAGGTGAGTCTAAGTTTCGTGATCACCTTGGTATGTTATGGTACTAATCTCTTGTTCGCAGAATATTCCCAGAGGAAAGGCAATAGAGAGAGATGCAAGAGCCGACAACCCATTTATTGATACAACCGAATACATCATGAACAAGATGATACAGCGGCAAGATATTGTGCCACCGTGGATAGAGAAACAACAAGAGCTCGTCAAAACTGCAAATGTTTTCAGGACCAGATTGCGGAATGATTGGAAACGACATGCTGCAAGAACAATTGCGAGTCGAGGTGGTACCTTGCAGGAGCAAATGAGAACTGCAGAGATATATGCACAGTCTGAAGCTGTCCATAACCCGAAGAAGCGAGCAGTGGAGCAGATATCTGTTCCCACAAATGCTACAGACGATCCAGTGATGGTAAAAATCGTACAAGAAGTTCCGTCTTCGTCTACTGGACATTCAGTCATTCAAATTCGTGCCGAAACAAAAGAGGATGAGATTGACATTGGAAATATTAGTCCTCTTGAGACGAACAAACAGGCAGCTTCTGGACAAACATCTGCAGCACTCCCCCCGCCATTTCGAATACCATCTTGGGAGGAATCCGAACAATCATATCTTAAATTGGCCATCACCGATCTGAATAGTAAAACGAGATCTTACAATCTCATGGCACCAGATCTTGCGAAGAAGCCGTACTTTTCACTAGAACGTGAACTGCAATCATGCTATGCAGATGTTGCACCCCAACTAGCTGCCGCTATCAAGGAAAGAGCGACTAGACCAGCCAAGGAGCTAGTTGAAAAGATTGGACATCGTCCTGGTGGTATTATGGAACGATTCGGATCGGACAAAGTTAATGTCTATGATTCTAAGAGACCCTTATATGGTTTCAAGGAATTCTGGAATGATTTGTTTGGAGAGAAACAGGCATAAGTGTACCTTCCATTCATGATTGTGCAACGAGAGCAACTTCTATGTTGGGAAATACGATACCTGAAAATGGAAGGAATGGTGGATGGGGCATTATAAGATGTCTGTTTATATACACCTCTTGTTACTTGAAAAGCTTTATGCATCATACACACATCACAATTTCATACAGCTTCAGACCCCAAAAGTGTTACGAGTAGGCCCAGGTATACGAAAATATCGCGAACATGGGGTTGACAAATTAGGAATGGGTCTTTTAGAACGTTGGAAGCGTTGGAACCAGCTCCCGACTGCCCCTGTATTCGTTGGATGTTCACAGTCCATAAATCCAACAGACCCTCCTGAACAGCCAGCATATTCAAGGATCGCGATGAAACTCAGCCGGCTCCCATGGACCCCTGCGGATGATCAAATCCTACTTAAATTACGCAAAGTTGGAATAAGTTACCAGACTATAAAAGAGGTACACTTTCCGCAGCGGACAGTGAGAGCTTGTTCTTCTCGCTTCCTCTCTCCGACCTTTCGAACGCAATTTCCTGGTATAGATTGGGATAAATGGTCACGGAAGCCTGGGTCAGTGGTCACTGGGAATAGCGTCACATATGAATCCCGCCATTCCGCACATCGCATTATGAAAATGAGATTTCAATTGAGCAGTCTTGGGAGCCTGAGGAACTGCTACTCATTGATGTATTTTCTGATCCCAAACAGCCTTTTATAGTTAATAAATTCATCTAATTGGCTCCACTATGTCGCCACCCGAGACATAACATTTGCATGCAAAACTATGTATGCACAGATCCTTTGATATGCGTATCATACTATTATTGAGGTGTCGCGTACGTAAGAATGGTAATTGGGACAGCGGGTCTCCAGCGGGTACGTTTACCAAAGTCTAGACGGGACGGGTTACATTGTTGAATCTGAAGTTGTGTTGTAGCGGGAGAGAAGATTTTCTATGTTGTGTAGAAGTAAAAAAGGGGGTGGGAGAGGTTGCATGTGTTCAATGCAGGGCGAAAGCTAGAAGGAAAAAGAAGAAGTGGAAAATGTGAAATCTGATATTTGATAGGTGCTGCTGATAGTTTCTTGGAACACATTGACCTCGGACGAGAGCAGGTAGGACGGCTCGGTATAGTATGGAAAAGAAAAAAAAGATAAGATAGAAAGACACAACGTCCGTTTGTTGGTGAACGGCATAGCAATATGTCATTTTAGAACCTTATTTCTATAGATTCTTAAGTTATTCATGCAAGCTGGGATACTTGTCTCTTTACTTCTCTCCTTTCTCCGTTCTTCTTTCCCCTTTTCTAAATTCACTCTGGGTAGCAGATAGAAGATAATACCAGTTATTAGGTGAGAGAGGTCGTACATAATAGAAAGTCATCGACCTGGAAACGCTTTGTAGGTGTCCATGTATTTATTGCATTCCATCAAACAAATGCAACAACAAAACGAAACTCCGCCAGGTACACTCAAACTTCTCCAGCTACCATTGTCAATCATTTTTGGGGAGGGAGGTTTCAATATACATCAACATTAGCTGGTTTTGAGAATTCTCAGCTTCACAGTGCCTTGCAGCTGCATATGCATAGATCTTCCTATACCCAGCAGATATTGATGTGAGGAGGATCCATCGTCCTGGATGGTAACAAATGAGAATACACTCAGTACAACCACAGTACACAAATGATCCAGTATCAGATCACACACTCACTTTTTGGGGTCGTCTGAAGTTGAGATTTCATTTTTGACTTATCTACTCGTCCCGTCTTTCTAAATTTACAGCTTTAGTACGGCCTTCCTTGCTTTGATACACAACGGATACGGCACTACTCCGTCTGTTCAGTCAATCAGAAACGGTCAATCAAAGACAAAAGCCTATATAGCATTCACTCTTCAAGAAAAACAAAACAAGAACCCTGCAGCTGAAAATAGCATCACGACAAAAGTAATCATCTTCCAATCATGGAAGATGGCAGTCAAGGATCTCGAAGAAGTCGCATATCTTCAACTACGACTCGCATGCCACTTTACCATGATTCCGCGACCAATTGTTCAAGTAGCAATACGAGAACAAACATGGTAACATCTACTATCTCGTCGCAGAGTACGAATAGTTCGAGTGCGCATTTGCCTTTGGGGTCGGGGAGAACGAGTGCGCAATCGGGTGGTGCGGCTTTCTTGCAAGAAAGGTTGAGGGAGAGGAAGGGTAGGGACAGAAGATTGAGTGGGGACTTTAGTGGGAGTGGCATTATGGCTAGAGAAGTTCAAAGTTCGCCGATTCATAGGAGTAGTGGTGGGAGTGGGGTTATGCGGGAGAGGGAAGAGAGGAGGCCAAGTTCGAGTGGAGTGGGTCAGCCGCTGGGGAAGAAGGCGATGGGGGTTAAGCAAATGGAAGAGGTGAGAATGGCCTTATAATCAATCATTATTGTTCTTTGGATACATGAGTGCTAATTTTGTTAACTTCGTTCAGACAGTCTCAACCTTACACAAACAGAATTTCGATCTCAAATTGGAGCTCTTTCATCGGCGACAGAGGCAGGAAATACTGGAATCGGAAGCGGAACAGTTGAAGAACCAGATCAAACAGCAGTCGGAGGTTCAAGAAATCAATGACGCATTACTCAAGGAGCTGGAGAAACGAGATCAGGCAGTTGAAGAAGCTGTTGGTCTCATTTGCGAACTGGAAGCCAAAGTTGAGAGGTTGCTACAGGAGCGGGAAGACGTAAGGAATTACGAGATACAATACGGAAATGACTTTTACGACCACAATAGCGCGAATGAAATGCCAAGCTCGCCTCCGATCTTTGACAGAGATACTTCAAGGACTCCTAGAGCCGGGGATATTACGGTAGGAATTGCCAGAATGCCCTCTTTTTTATCTGAGCGGAGCGAAGGGGTAGAAGCTTTGAGGAGTTTGTATCTTCCTAGCAGTAATAGTTTCAGCGACATCGCTCTTCCAAAGTTGCCAGAGGAAGGTAGTGAAAGTGGAATGGGCAGTCCTTCTTTAAGTGTTCTGAGTGAGAGTTCATTCTTGAGTATCTACGGAGAGAAGTCACCGCTTGCAGTGAATGAAGAAGATTACGACACTCCGTCTCCAAAACAACATCGTCGAACGAGCTCCTCAGTGGAAAAGTGGATTGACGAACGCCCAGCTTCAACTATGCCTATGAGAGTACCATCGCCTTCGTCTCAAACTGGTGGTCAGAGAAGTCGATTCTTGTCAATGAACTATGTTGCTGCCTCTCCGTTACAACGTCTTGAAAAACTTAGGAGTAATCTAGAGAAGCAATATAACAATAGCACAAGTATGCGACTCAAGATTCGATCCGACAAACGAGACAGTGTCCAGGAGAGACAACAATTTCATGAGGATAATAGTCAGCTCACGACCAATGGGAATAGTTATGAGGCAACTCAGAAGTTACCACCCACACCGGATACTATTAGCACCGGCACTTTGAGAAGTCACAAGGAGTCTGACGAAACTCTGAATCAAAGACATCAAGCAAATGAAGATGAAGTAACATTTCTTCATAGTACATCAACATTCTCGGTACCTCCTGCTACTTACAATCCATACCAATCGACTTCATCCATGCGACCACGTAGTGCTGGAGAAACCGTAACAAGTCGGCGCGAAGGTCATGGCTGGGACACAGAAACACTGGAAACAGATGATGTAGATACTTTCACCAATTATAGTACCGATAGTGTCGCTGAAAGTTCCAAGATGCATCCTCCAACCCGCCAACCTCGGGGAGGAAATCAAACACCGGAATTCTTTTCATTCAACACCACGTCTCGCGAACGCGATACCATGAGAGCTTGGGGTGGTGATGGTATATATAATGATCATCCCGCAACACGTGTTCCAACTGGTGCAAATGCACGTTTTCGTGATTCAAATAACGTAGCGCAACGTTACGAAATGCTACGATCAGCATCGCAGGCGGAATCTTATCCTAAGAGCGATGATGTTGTTACTACAAGTCCTTCGGATCGCAGGTCGCAATCTAGAATTGAGGAAAATCGAGAGAGACGTGCTAGGGAACTGGAAAGATCTTCTACGCCTTTAGATGAAAAGACACCCAAGCCACCTGCTCCGGATCGAAGGTCTTCACTCGCAGCTGCGACGTCCAAGTTGAGGAAGCACGCTCCATCTTCTATCAGCACCAGTCATGACTCCAACACCAAGATGCCACTTGCTCCTGTGTCTATGAGTATACCAAATACACCTACTAGAGAAAGTTCTAAGGAGAAAGAAGGAGGCAAAGAAAAGGATTTCAGGCGACTACTTCCTACGAGACTCTTCTTTAGCAGATCAGATACTGCACCAGTCGTTAATACTTCACAATCGACTTCAAGATCGAGTTCTAGTTCCAACTCTAATCTAGACCGTAGGACGAAATATCAGACTATGCCTGCTTCGAGACATGGATATAGATATAGTAGTAGATCAGCATTGGGTGATTATCAACTGGATGGTAGTGAGGAGACTGGTAACAGAGTTGGGAAAAGTACTTATCATGAAGAAGATGAAGTTGAGCTTGAGAAAGACAAAAGTGCTACTCCGCCACCTATTTCGAGGAATAGAACCCATTCAGCGCAACTTCAACGAGAGCTTCTGGGTAGACCGAGGAGCGCGTGTGCAGTTGTGAGGGAGAGGGGAGAATTCGGAGAAGATGGTGCGAATGATGGGGATGAAATATCGAGAGAGGTTATCTCCGGTGCGGGTGATGAGAGTAAGGGTGGTAAATTGGGCATCGGTAAAGAAAGACGTGAGAATTGCCACGTGAATATGGTCGAAGAGAGCAATAAGGAAAACGACGCAACCAAAGACAAAGACAACAATAGTGGTTCTGCAACGGGCCATGGGAGAAAATGGTTTGGTCTTTCGCACAAACCTGTTCTCGGAAGATCGGCAAGCGTTTCAAAGGGACGTTAATTTCTTGATGATTCCTCGGTTAGTGATAGGGGGTTATACTTTCTTTATTTTCTTTACTTTCATTTTGCGGTTGGGACTAGGATCAATTTTCGGGCGCATGAATGATTTTTACGAAAGGAAATTCGTGGATGCTGGGGAAACTAAAGGCGTGGAATACTCATGGCGCGCTTTTGTATACCATACATACCCTTTTCATAAATACTGGATGGATGAAAGTTTGGGAACCGGATAGCTCTTACCGATAATAACAGCGAAGATTATGATAATTATTATCGAGGAATTGGGAAGAAGTGCTTTACGGTTGCGATGGTGATTAACGTGATATGTTTGATGAGTCTAGGTAAGTTTTGTGATAGTTTATGATTATGTGTTTGTTCTAAAGTGGTGAAGTGGTTTGATCGATACTAGCTATGTCAAAGTTGTTGAATGGTATAGTTGCTAACACTGACAAAACAACTTATTGGGTAAAACCAGATGATACACGTAAATCTAGATTTACCATCATTGATTCTCGAACAAATTTAACGATACCTAGGTAGGTAGGTACATTTCGGAACTTCTATTGATGATTCTCCATTTCCAAAATCTATTCACCCATTTATCCTTTCCGACCTTTTCATCTCTTTCGAGATCCCCCCACAACATCCAAATCTATCTACATTGTTTCTCACTCTCGTTGTTTCTCAGTCTCATTATTTCTCACTCTCCCCCTCTACATATTAGACCCAATCATCAAAGCCACCAAATCCGAATCTTTCGGCAACTCTGGATAATCCATTGGGATAATCCCATATCGTTTCTTGATTCCCCAATCGAAATTTAGGCGGAGCGTCGGATTCATACCTTGAACAAATGCACCGATGAGTTTACTATGCGCGCCTACTGCTATCCACTAAAGAGTGAGGATTAGTGATTTTCTTATAGCCAGAAGGAACAATTTGAGAAGGGGAAAAAATAAATGATAAACATACATGACTCTCGGCCACCTCACCCTTCCGCACCGGATCCCCCACCGCCGACATAAAATTCACAAACCACTCATCCCTCGCCCCCTCTCGCGCTTTCTCCAACATCCGCACCACGTATTCGTATTTACTCTCGACTAGTCCCTTGAGCGGGATAATATCAGAGTATTCCCATTTATCCTGTAGATGGATCGTCACGTCGCTTTCTGTTCGGAGCGTGAAATCGGGATTATTGTCTAGCCAGCCGCTGAGATCTAAGCCCATTTTTTCTTCTGCCGAGAGATTGGGAGCGCAGTCGTAGCGGCGCAGTAATACTGCTTTTCCCCGCGCGTCGCCTAGGGTTTCGGGTTTGTTTGTTGTGAGCCAGCGAGGTTTTCCAGAGGGATAGGGCGGGATGGATGTGATGTGTTTTGCGACGGCGCTGTAGAATACCTGGGGAGGTTCTTTGTTCGATGTATCGTCGTTTTTTATCGAGATGAGTACGCTTTCTTGACTGTGTTGAGAGAGGAAGTCGAAGACTTCCTGCATGACGAAATCGAATTTGAGATAGAAAGGTAGGTTGATGGGGATGCCGCCGTGGTACATGTAGAGTTGACCATCGTCGGTGTGGACGCGCACGCGCAGATCGAGAAAGCGGATGCCGGCTGTGAGTTGGGAGGCTATGGAGAGGTATTGCGTGCGCACGAAGGGAATATTGGATTCTGCGCAGCCTTGGGGGGGAGGTTTGTTAGAATAGGTGTTGATTGATAAGAGAGAGGAGGAAAATCTTACTATCGTGGGTTCCTGGGATGGTCATATCCGATAACAAAGTATCATCTGGGATTTCCGCCATCCAAGAGCTCAGCGAGTAATCGAGCAAAGATCGAGAATACCACAATAACTCCCGACTCTCATCATTCGAATTGAATATACAATTCACCCTTCCGTTCAGCACCGCCAGCTGCGGAGGATCAAATGAAGTCTGTCCCGCGATCGCTTCCTGCGGATGCCACATCCCATCTTTATACTCGCTCATGTAAATCACATGTGAAGTGTCTCCGGGGCCATTTTCCTGAAAAGCCAAAAACGCACTGTCACCGTAAGAAGTCGCCGAAACGCCCTGTGCTGCTTTTCCTTCGCTCACATCATCACAACCATTCCACACATCTTCCGGCAACGAATATTTGAATCCGAGAATCACACGATCCTCCTCCGCCGAAGAACACAGCGCGTGCAAATCCCCATTCAACACAAACACTGCGGGGATCCCAGATACTTTACTAATCCCGCTTACTTCCTGGGGATACTTCCATTCTGGCTGGTCTTCGGAACCCAGCGTCCATGTCGAGTAATACAAATAGGAGTTCTGGATATACACCAACACCAAATTATTATGATGACTGATCAGCGCCGGTGTAGTATTCGTCCAGAGTCCTATTTGCTTATCCAGAAGAGTAGGAGACGCCCAGGATTTCTCCACATCGTCATATTCGTAATGAGCGATTTCTCCATCTGCTCTGACGATGACGGCATGCAGACGACCGAGAAGCTCGGCCATCACTGGGATTCCTTGATCGGGAAACCGGAGACGCGTCTGGAAGGTGTCGTTGTCGCCGGTGGCATAGTAGAGATCGCCTGATGGATCGCTCCAGAGACACCAGAGAGAGCCGCGGTGGGTGGCGACGGCTGGGACGGCGGATGTGTGTCCGTTGGGGGTGTCTTGGACGAAACTGGATTGGCCTCTGGAGATCCAGGCCATGATGATGGGGTTTAGATAAATAATATCTATATACGAATGTGTGTGGGAATGTATTCAAAGTTGTTCCCAATTGCTTCAAGATAGTATCTATATAGTATTAGAAAATTCCTGTGAATAAGAGCCTTGGAAATAGGAGATAAATACAAATCAGCGGTGTCCAAAATAAATGCAATTTATATCACATAAATCTTTAATTCTCCAAAAACCAACACAACAACTGCAGACAAACAAAAGTCTGTATAATTCGAGTAGATAGAACCCTTAAGCGAAAAAAGAGTGAAGGTGTACAGAAGTGTTCGTATCGAGGAGCGATGCCAAGCTTTTATATCTCATCTGCCGGACGATTCGAGGACTCGTGTACGTTTTTAGCGCTTGCATCGGCCCGTAGGACTGTTTCAACTGCGGGGGCTGGGCTCGGGAAAGCTCCATTTTTACAAGGTTGTTTGGGCTGGACGGTGAGATGAGAAGCTAAAGTGTCGAAATCCACTTTGGACGCATGGATTGGGTAACACGTGACTTTGGCACGTGGGTGTCTCGTGTGAGATGTTGAATCGATTTGAGAGGCTGGGAAGAGCTTTATTGTGATGAGTTTAGGGGAGAGTATTATGTCCATTGGGAATGGAAGTAATACGGTGGCTTTATATTGCAGAGAAGCAAGTTCAATCATTGACTCAAGCCGATGAATTTATAGCCGGAAAAGTAATAAAGTATACTTCTGCATATTTTCTCACTATCTAGGCCCGCAAGTTTCCAATCAGTTTTCAGATTTTACTCGCATTAATGTGCCCTTGATACTCTGTATCCTTCCTTCTACATCATGTAATCTTGGAGTTGGAATCATAGAAGCTGCATACTAGAAAGCGTCCTGACTGAGGCTCTCTTCCTAAACAAGCATGCCAATCAATGCCCTTCGTTTTGTGTCTTCATTTCCAATTTAAACTCTTCCAATCTCCTCTACTCGCTTTCCGTCATGTCATCATCTCACACGGGTGAAGCAATACCGGCATTCAACTGGATTCGCTTCAATTCAGACTGCAAAACTATTGCTTTGCCTTCATAATATTTGAGAGGTTTGTTATGTGACATATACCTATCAGTAGTAAATAGAGCCCCTTCAAACTTAGGCCCGCATTCTTCTCACTAGATCTAAGGAGATGTGGGAAATCTGAAAATGCTGAGTATGAGACAAAACTCGTTGACAGCTCTAAATTTGGCCAATCATATTATTATGTATCCACTAGAATATCTCATCACAACATCGTGATTCAATTTGTACCGAAACCAAGGGTATCTCCGCAGCCAGATGAAGCCCACAATATCCATCATGAATTGTATTCTAAACCCCCGCTAAAGAAAAACAAGAAGAAAATCTGGGGTATCCTAACATCAAAGGGCGTCGCTCCAAATGTTTCCCGCATTGTAGCTCACTATAACCAAGCCCAACTTCCAGTAACTCTGCCCTCTGCTTCCAATGCCAGCTTTTCGAAACCTGTTATGCTTAAGTCTAAATCCTCGGCTTTACATCCAACACATCTATCAACAACCGTTACGTCAATAGTGTTGTTTCCGCTTCCCGATTCCTTCTGTCGAGTAATTCTGATCTTTTTTCCACAGAGGGGATTGGCATTGGGGTTGGAACTCGTTGAAGCAGCATCAAAGATGATGTGAGATACGGCGCAAATGGATTCAGATGATGAGGATGTAATTCCACATGCGCCGAGACCGGGTGCATAGTATGTAAGATCTCCTGTGAATATACCACCATTTGATGGAAGAGGCAATGCTTTCGACCTTCATTGATAGATTAGTACGTGATTCCGACCAATTGAATAGCAGAGTTGGGAGGAGTTATCTGTAATGAAGAAAGTATCATGCACAAAAAATCTCAAAACGATGAGCAATTGATATGCAATGAATTGCTAAATATACATACGATGAATGTTTCAAGCCGAGACCAAGGCCCAATCCCAAGATCAATGCAAGTAATAATACAATTGCTCCTATAATCAACAAAAGCACCTTGCGACTCCGTCCAAAATATGTGCGATTCGCAGGCAGTACATTGTTGAATCGCTCAGTTAAAGTAGGTTTTCCAAAGGTTCCTGTCGCGACAGCATTTCCCGACGAATCCGAAGATCCCTCTTTCGTGGTAGGAAGGGTCGATTCCGGTTTTGAGAAGATATTATATTTGCTGAGGAAGGATTGTTTGGGTGTTGGAGTCTCCCATTCTGGAGTCTCGTGAATCGTGGTTGCCATTATGGATTATTATATCGATCTTCAAAGAGAGACTAGATGCGCATTATGATATTATTGGAATAGGTGATATGTCCAGAGAGATAGAATTATGGAGTAGAAAGTGGGATGGATGTAGAAAAGTATCGAGACAAATTGGCTTATGAAAGATTAGAGATTAGAGATTAGAGAAGGAAAGGGTGGAGAAGGACTAATAAACGTTTGGCACCTGCACCTGGTACACCTTGTAAATTTGGGGAAATACAGTCAGGGGCTATCGGATTTATGATTGGCTGTCCACAATTCAAATCTAGGCTTAAATTTAGTAAATTGGGTCCATGCTCGACTCAAGATCTAAAGTCTTTTTTGTCTTTTCGTCTTTTCGTCTTTTCGTCTCTTCTACATTTCTGTACCTTACATATATCTATCACCACCAATGGGGACAACACCAACAACACCCTTCAGACCATTTGAAACATTGACTGAGTGGTCAATATCAAGCCACGTGGTGTTCTGCTGCATATAAAGTATATATCAACAGATTTGACTCGTCAGGAGGGGCCGTAGTACCCCGCAGTATGCCATGTCACCTTTCAGTGTTGTGTGTGCCTCATGGTCTGATTTTATTTACTTGAAATTTCAACATCATCTCTAATTTCTCATCATCATCATCATCATCCTCATCATCATCATCCTCATCATCATACAACAGTAATGTCTGACGACCTTTCAACAATCTATGCGAAAGCTGTGGCAGACGCCCAAAAAGCAGTTCAATATATACTTAAGCATGCTCCAGGAGCATATGAACGAGGGAAAGATGCTGCCGTGATGGTTGCTGCTAAGGTTCAACCTGCTCTTAACTCTGCTATGGAGAAAACACCAGTTCTCATGGAAAGATCCAGAATAGCGGCAGAACAGTTGTATCAAGATGCTCCCAGGCATCTAAACACCGCGAAGGGTGTGGCAGGACAATTATATCAGGATGCTCCGAGACATTTAAATACCGCAAAGAAAGCGGGTATCCATGCTTTTGAGCATCCTAGGCATTCTGCAACAACAGTGTTAGCCACTTTGGGGCCTATCGTTCACAAGCACCCATATGCCAGCGTTTTTGGAGCCTGGGCAGCACTGGCTGTGGCATTCGGGCCCTTCTGGCCTATTCGTGCTCTATTGAAAGTGTTTGGATTTGGTAAAGGTGTCACTCCTGGTAAGCAGAATTCCTCTCGGTTACATGCCGACGCAAGCACTGACAGAGTTGTAGGATCGAATGCGGCGTCTTGGCAATCTCGACAAGGAAACGTGCAACGCAATTCATGGTTCTCTCTGTTTCAATCCTATGGAGATAGGTTAAATTAAGCTCAGACCTTCAGTTTTCGAAAAGGACTACACGCTCATAAAAAGCTGAAGAGTCGATTATAAGATCAAATGAAAAGATATAACTTGTATTTATTCTATGTTCCTCGTCGTTGAATGTCCCATTTTTGGGAACTTGTAGATAAATCCACTTTATTCCTGATCGCTGTAGAGTAGTCTTTACTATTCCGATCTACTAAGAGTAGGCCGTCTATAGTCTATATTTGATTTATAATCTCTCATTTTTAGCTTGTCGATAGGCTTCTAAAGGGATTTAAAAGATTTAAAAGATTTAAAAGATTTAAAAGATTTAAAAGATTTAAAAGATTTAAAAGATTTAAACCACTTAAACCACTCAAACCATTCAAACCACTTAAACCACTCAAACCATTCAAACCATTCAAACCACCCAAACCACTCAAACCATTCAAACTATTCAAAAGATGATTCAAATTTAAGTAGTTTTTTGAATTTTAGAAGAATGTACTGGCTCATTAGTTGAGATAGTGAAATGCCAAACAAGAATAACTTAAATAACAAGGGGTTTTTTATACTAGTGATATCTTTTTTTCATTACACAGCTTCATTATCAAAGGAAATCTCGGTCTAGTAACGAGGCTCATCATCATAATAGCTTTCTCATTGAGATGTTCCCTCTGTTATTTCACTGTCAAATTAGCTTCAAGGTCTAGTCGGTACACGTTTTCACTTCAGCTTGATAATCGTTATCTTTTCATATCTCAATGCAAAGTCAAATGGTTAGTTACACCATCACGACTATGTAGTTAGATTTGAACACTTCTTTTCAACACAGGTTTCCAGATAATTTATGGCTTTATAATTGGCGCTCGCTTCCCCCCTTCATCAGAATAACAACTTCTTTGTCTTGCCTTTATGATTATTTGCTTCCTTTGGTTCTTTCAACGCCTCGACAAAGTGCCGGAAACAGATGACTTCAAAGCATGGCTTTGTTCCTTCTTTTCTTCACATATCATGGTAGAATATTTCGTTCCATTCAACGAGGCTTTGAAAACTACCTTTTCCCGAACAACAACATCTCGAATCTTTTTGATATCAAAATACAGATGGCTGCCGTAACACCGGAAGGTAATGCGCCAGGTGCGGGGGCTGTAATTGTAGACGTGAATGTGGATGTGGACCTAGATACAGAGAGCTCTGACGAGGGGGGTTGGCAAGATGTAGGCATAAGTACTTTAACAGGACAATCGGACGCCATGGCAGTTAGGGTGATGCGTAAGTATCAACTTTTTCAAAAAGTCCTTCAACGTTGTCTGATGCCCTCATTTTGCGAAGAAAAAGGGTACGAATGCTAATCGAATTTTAACGCTGACAGGCGCATTTCGTGCAAACACAATCCGTCAAAACAAATGGCAGAAACACAATCCACACAACTTGACAGGAGATAATATAGAAATTGACGCGTGCATTGCCAGTGGATCATTCGGACTTGTCTTTCGCGCCGAGAACAAAGATACCCGTAGCGAGGGACAGCCCGGGACCAAATATGCTATCAAAATTTCCAAACTTCGATTAGAGTCGGAGGCTAATCTTGACTACAAGATGGGCTCAGATCATAGTCCCACCCTTACACGAACCAGTGAAGCTTCTGTTGTTGATCCGAAGCAATTGAAAGCATTGAGCTTAACCTCCAAACGTGGAAGGGAGATAACAACATTCCTTCAATACATCAAATCAGGGCACCCTAATGTCATGAACATGGCTGGTTGGGCTGAATTTGACATCTTGGGAAACTCCTTTTCTTTGATTGTTCTGGAGATATGCAATCTTGGCACTCTTTCCGACATGGTAAGTGAATTTCGAGAGAGGGACGAATACATGCCCGAAGGGTTTATAGTGAGTTTAATACCATTCTATTTTTGTCGAGCCGAGATATAACTAATCTCAACCCTCAGTGGCACACTTTCGAACAATTGTTTAACGGCCTTGCATTTCTGCATGGCGAGCATCCTGAGTACATAACAAAACCAGAATTTGCGGGACGTACAGAAATGACTGTCGCTCGCGATGTTAAGGCAAACAATGTCTTCATTCAATCAGTTCCTCCAAATTCTCCCCCGAATACATACCCGACTATCAAATTGGGAGATTTTGGCGAGTCCCTACATCTACCCAGACATGGTACTCGCGATTTCAATTACGGAAATAGTACTTGTGACCCACCAGATACTAAGATGAGTGCAAAGTATGATGTGTGGTCTGTAGGCGGCATGATATATATGATGGCCAGGAGGGGGCGTTACCCAAACAAAGGATGCTCCCTAATAGACTCAGCTGGAAAGATCATTAAGTTTCATCACGCGAAACCAGAACAAAGAGAACTCCTACGTGCTGCGCGAAATCGAGAATCGAGGTTTGAGCCTATAAATGAGCATTTGACTTTACAGTTAGAGACCGAGATTAGATGGGCCATGACACTCAACCGAGAAGATCGACCGACTGCTATAGAAGTATATCTCAAGGTACAACAGCTCAACAACGCGAGGAAGAAATTCATGTATAGGGAATTGCCACCCTGGGCACCAAAATTGGAATTGCAGCGAGAATACAAGCCCCTTGAATTGGTAAAGATGGATTGGATGATTGAAGACGCGGAGGAGAGAGACTTCCTCTTTAAATATTCAGGAGGACTTGTGGTGCGGAGGACAGAAAGAGAGAGGAACAGGGTGCGAAGAAGTCTTGCTGAGCACCACGCGATGGTTCAGACAAGGAAGAATGAGAAACAACGTGAAGTTGATTTGAGAACTGGTGTACGCGACCACGCGGAGCTAGATCAGGCAAGGAGAAGGGTAATTGAGCAAGAGGAAATCGGCAAGGTCAATAACGAGAGAAAGGAATATGGGGGTTGGTTGAGGTCTGGGCACAAGAGGAGGAAATTAGAATATCATAGAGGTAGGGCGCATTGGGTTGATTGAGGGTAGGAACAGTTGGAGGAAGGACCGAAAATTGTATATGTCAAAGAGAGCGAGTGGATGCAGTAACGAGGGGGTTATGCTAGAACTTTCGAGGTGACGCAATTGTATTTATTTAGTCTATCTCTATCAAATCTATACGCAAGGATATCATTATCAATACCTTTATCTTTATGCTTTGTATTATGAGCAGACTACCTGCTACATCAATTTTTAATGGTCTAAGATTCCAAAGGTGCTCAACCGTTCATTTTGATGAGATAAACCTCATAAGCATCTCTTGACGAGAACGAGGCAAAGATAATGGTGGGGATTTTTCTTCGAAAGATTGGCTGAAAAAGCTATGACCTGGTTTATTCTTAGGGCTTAGCTAGGGAGATTTAAATTTATTTTATAATGACAAGGTATTTATGATACATGTTTTTCAGTATTGATGCCAATGTAAATAGATAGCACCTTTAATTTATAGCATTTCCGATTTCTAGAAAACTTCTATTTAAATAAGTAGTAGAATAATAAGCCTCAGAGAAAGAGGCCAGTGGTACATGTGAACATGACGCACCCAGTGACCGTTCTCAGCTGCTTTCTATTCTGAGACCTCGCTTGGCTAACTCTATATGTTTAATGCACATAGATCCCTTCAGCTCTGCAACCTCCATGCCATATCGACAACATTCTCATACCGACCTCGAAAATTAACCATGGCTAATTCAAAGTAAGTAGATCTTTGGGCACGTCTCCTTTGTCATATTGACCCAGCTCACGAATCTCTTAGATATGAATATGTCAAAGCCTTTGAGCAACCTGATCTACTCATCCCAAATACATGGATCGTAGTGCGTATTGATGGTCGGGGATTTCATAAGTATGTTCTACCTTTCCTGCTCCACGAGCTACTCGACTGCTTGAGCATATAGCGGAAACTGAAATTCATAGATTTTCGGACAAATATGCCTTTGAGAAACCGAATGATCGGAGAGCGCTGGATTTGATGAATGCGGCTGCGAAGGCTGTCATGATGGAACTGCCCGATATCGTGATTGCCTATGGGATTAGCGATGAGTATAGGTTTGTTTTTAATCTTATATTGGTTTTCGATCGAGAGTTCTTGCTAAAGAGGCGATTGTAGTTTTGTCTTTCACAAATCATGTGTGCTTTTTGAGAGACGCTCGAGGTATGACTCTTAACCCTCAACCCTTTGTTTGAGGAACTTCTTACCCGAAAACAAAATGTTGATCAAAAATTATAGTAAGCTGGTCACGACAATAGTATCAACTTTCACAGCATACTATGTCCATTTCTGGTCTACCTACTTTCCCGACCCGGGAATGCAACTCACGGCACCGTTACCTAGTTTTGATGGTAGAGCTGTGCAATACCCTAGTGTTCAGAACTTGAGGGATTATATGAGTTGGAGACAAGTCGATTGTATGTATTTTTTCATATTTTACTTCCTGCCTCTGTTTTCTCCGGGTGGGTACTGATGAGTGAAGGTCACATCAACAATCTTTACAATACCACTTTTTGGACATTGATCCAGAAAGGAGGATTTGATGCAAAAGGTGCGGAGAAGGAACTTGCTGTGAGTTTCAAAGTTCCCGGATCACTAGTTTCCATATTTAACGTCAGGTGAATCTTAGGGATCTTTGGCTGCGGACAAAAATGAGATATTGTTCTCGAGGTTTGGGATTAATTATAACAATGAACCTGAAATCTACAAGAAGGGGAGCGTAGTTTTTCGAGACGTGAGTCAGAGTCTTTACTCTAATCTACTTTGACGAAAAATTGACTTGATCATAGTATGAGTTGGTGGAACCAGGAGTGTCAGAAGCAATCGATGAGGATTCAGCAAAGACAATCGAGCAGAAGGAACTCTCAAAGACACAAGAAGAAAAGGACAGGAAGAGAAGAGCAAAGGCAAGAATCACGGTGCAACATGTAGATGTCATTAAAGACGAATTTTGGCAGAGGAGACCATGGCTTCTATCCAATAAGCCTGGAAAGATACCCAAAGAGATATAGTTCGAGGTTTAGAATTCCACAAATCTAATTAAGATACCATTTATTATCTAGAACGCCAGGGTCACTGTCGTGATCACAAAACTCCGTGCCCAAAACGCCTTTTGCTACGCCAACTTGTAGAATATACAGGGCAAAACCATCTATTTATTCTTCCGCGACTTCTTCTTTTTGGCGCTTTCTGACGTTGATGATGTATCTGATGATTCCTTCTCTGATTGTCGTGA
Source organism: Botrytis galanthina (assembly GCA_004916875.1). NCBI lineage: Eukaryota > Fungi > Ascomycota > Leotiomycetes > Helotiales > Sclerotiniaceae > Botrytis > Botrytis galanthina. Next base: position 40,410 of record PQXL01000126.1, read on the forward strand.
CAATTTCTTTTGTCGCTTTCGTTCCTTTCGTTCTCGTCGTTCCTCCTTGGTTTCTGTCTTTTCCGAGTCTGTTGAGCTGGCGCTTGGTGTTTTGGCTTCCTTTCCTCCCTTTATCTTTTTAGCTTCTTTAGCGGCGGATTTCCTCGCTCGTTCCGCCCTCTTTTTTTCCTTCCTTGCCCTCCTTTCTTCCTTACTTTCTTTTCTTTCTTCTCCCTTCCTCTTCTTATCCTTATCCTTTCCCTTGCCCTTCCCGCTTTTCTCTTCCTTGACGATTATCTCCATAGCCTTCTTCTCCTTCTCTTTGTCCTCCATCGTCCCCCCAACCGTCTCCCCCCTCACAAAAAAGCTATACAACCCTCCCTTCCCCCCAACCCATTTACTTCCACCCTTAACCACCATTTCCAAACCCCCTCCCTGCTGAACCTTAACCTGTCCCTCCTTACTCGTATCCAATCCCTTCAGCGAAGCATCAAAAGCATTCAACCACCACATATCAGCCGTCTTGTGCATTTTCTTCCCCACTCCCAAAAGATTGTCTTTTTTCGAAACGAGCAATGGTCGTGAGAGTCCAATAGTGTCGGAGCTGTGGTGGAGAGAGTGACCGGTTCCGCGCCAACCCTGAGAGGTGAGAAGAGCGTGGGCGTTCATTTTGAGGTTGTATGATCGTGAACGCGAATGTGAGGGAATGGTGGGAGTTCTTGGAGTGGGTGGTTGATGGAGGAATGCTTTGAGACTTGTGATGAAGAGATATATTTTCTTATCGCAGCTCAAAAATTTAATCTTAGCGTTATCGCTTCAATTTTCAGTGGAATGGATCCATCCATCCATGTAAGGTGGGTGTGGCTAGAGCGTAGCAGTTGTGGCGGGAAAGTGTGGCTGGCTTCCAAGCCATGTGTGCCTTGATTTTTGTTTGTCGAATTCTTGGGAGTGTTTATTTCTCTCCAAAATCATGTTGTCCCTCTCAGAGAAGAGAAACTTTCCATTTTTCCTCTCGAGAGTATAACATAACCATTTTTCAATTATATCGAATACCGCAATCGCCACGTATTGATCATGCCGTTCCTCCCATACGAGGAGCCTGAAATTGAAGTCATTCTTTCATTGACCTCGTTTATCGTTCTATTAAACATCACTCGATACATCCTGGACCGACTGCTGTACTGTGGCATCATAGGACAAATTCTCATAGGGATAATATGGGGTCTACCAGTCGGAGGAACAGCATGGCTGACAGAGGGATATCAAGAAACCATTCAAGCATTGGGCTACTTAGGTCTGATAGGTCTCGTGTTTGAAGGAGGACTCAGTACAGACCTCAAACAGCTTCGGAAAGCTGCCTACATTTCGATATCGGTAGCCACCGTTGGCCTGCTAGTGCCCATTGCAGTGTCTTTCCTGCTGCTTATTTTACCATTTCCCAGTAGTTCTGGAACAATGTATCCTACTCCTCTCGCAGCCTTCTCGGCTGGGGCATCATTATGTTCGACCTCTCTGGGAACGACGTTCGCCATACTCTCCTCTGCAAATATGCAGCATACGAGAGTCGGTGTGATACTCGTAGGAGCTGCGATGATGGACGACGTTGTCGGCCTTGTTATGGTGAACATTGTTACAACCCTGGGGAGTGGAGGTATGGGTGGATGGCCAATCGCAAGACCAATAGCCGCGAGTTTTGGTTTACTTCTGGTTTCCCTTGGTCTGGGCGCTTACCTACTCAGGCCGATTTGGCTCTACCTCGTCAAGTGTTCTCAGTCCGAGATAGTGGCTAATGTTCCCACGGGAAACAAATCTGATATCAAGGAAACAGCTCTTAAGCAATTTCGGAGTATTCCTAGCCTTGGATTTCTTCTTTCAACAATGATACTGATCATTTTCGTCACTATTGCATCTTTCATCGATGCGTCTGTTCTTTTCGCCGCATTTATTGCCGGGGGCGTAGTTAATTACCTATGGGATGTCGGAAACCGCAGCATCGAAGAAGAACCGAGATCAAACCCAGCTCAGGTGATGTACGAAGAGTACTATAAACCAATTATGGACTTCATATTGGTTCCCTTTTTCTTTGTAAGTTTTTTTTGTTTTTTTTTTTCAAATCTCACCATCCAGTACTGGGTGTTCAAGGATCGGGACTGCTGGTAGACAAGATGAGATGTTTACTTTTGGAATCGATTTGGCATACTCAATCCGTATTTGAATGATGGATCCTTGTTGGATAATGAATCGCATTCAAATGTTTATTCCATTCAGGTCATTCGATTCCCCGAAATTCTGGAATGGCCCCTCCTCCAACATTCACGTTTAGCCTACTAACCTAGACTATGGGACAAACTGCAAGCAATACTTGATTTCAAGGAACTGGACTAATGTGATATATCTAGGCGTCTATTGGTTTCTCAATTCCAATCACAGACATGTTTAAAGCCTCCATCGTCTGGAAAGGCATTGTGTACTCTATACTCATGGTAATTGCAAAGTGCCTAGTGAGCCTTGTTATGTATTTCGAGTACTTTGCAAAATCCTGGAGTAAGCCAAGAGAAACTCAATCATCGGTGGCAGAGTCTACCCGTCCTCCACATTTAGAAGCCTTGCTAGTGGGATTCGCCATGGTTGCCAGAGGAGAAATTGGGTTCTTGATTGCGTCCCTCTCACAAAGCTCTGGTACACTGCTATTGAAGAATCAACAAAATACTGCCATTGTTTCCGGAGAAGCAGTTTTCCTTGTCATCGTTTGGGCCGTAGTGATTTGCACTATAGTCGGCCCAGTTGTTGTCGGCATTCTCGTAAGGCGAATCAGGAATCAAGCATTGGATCTTCATTGAATTTAGACCCTGATTGCATATGCCCCGAGGTTCACATCCTGAATGTCTTGGTTTAATATGTCTACGGGGTTAATAACGTTACCGGTGACAAGTCGGAGATTTAAAAAGTCATAATAATACAAATGCTTGAAGCTAACCATGTCTCACTGGTAAGGCTGTCGATTAGATGTTGCAATTCGAGCCTTCGATCGGGAATCATTCGGGAATCATTGGAGGTACCTGCAACTAGATATATGCCGGAACGCACATAAATTAACATTTACAGTCCTTGCATGGAATATTTCGGAAGCAATCCTATAGGGTATTAAAGATCTGGACATTGTATGTCTCAACTCCGCGGTCTCACTACGGGTGTATACGAATATGGATAACTTTAAATGGAATTATACTTTGGATTAATATAACATCACCAAACCGCGACTTCCTGAGAGATTTTGAGTTGAAAATATCCACAGACAATAAAATACGATCGGCTAAAGAATCTAACGGTAGAAGATCATCGTGTTTTAGTCTTCGTATAAGATTCAAGAGTCAAGACCGCAAAAGAAGACCCATTGACCCCTTTTATCACATGATAGAGAACTCCTGATTTGTGAAGGTATGGTGCTATTGGCTAGGCAAAAGGAGACCGTTGAAAGATGTTCGTCCCACGACTCACGAGTGCCTTGCCATGCCTAGTGACTGCCTAATGCCGAGAGATTTTGCTATTTATCTTTTCAAGGCGGAGAAATCTTGTCTCGGAACCCTTCTCGCAAAGAATAAAATGGGATCTAAGTATGCAAGGCTACCAAACTGATGAGGAGAATTCGTATTCCAGCCTGATTTAAGCCCCACACAATAATATAACCCGCATGATCCCTTGTCCTTGCACAGCATGCACTGTCAGACGGTTAGACGAGGTTTGCATGACAACTTACAAGCATAGGCAAATCTCATATAAATTTTGCCTTTATTATACTTACTTTCATGCCAATGATTTCCTCCCTGATTGGAATCTTTCAAGTTTCATTCTATATATCTTTTGGACGGCTTAAGAGTTTCTCAAGTTCTTTTATATCCCGTACTTGAGTTACTTCAACAGTCTTCAAAGATGACAACCTCACAGTATGGGGCTTTTTTGCCTCGACATCTCAAGGGGTACTTATGGATTAGCTTTCTTGTCGCAATTTTCATTGTTATGGGATTGAGCGAAAACAATGTTATATTTGTTAACAGATCAGCAACTTGGGATGCGACAGATGGCGGCCCATTACTACAAGATTATTCTATAAATCTGGATGTACCATCTACAACTCCTTTAGCATCCCAGCCAATCAGCGATGACAATAGCTATGTAAAGCCGGTAGCAGAAGAGCCAAGCAGAATCTACAGTGACACAGGTCTTGATCCGAAGGATATCGTCATTCTGGTCAAGACTGGTGCTACGTCCATTTGGAGGAGGATGCCCATGCACATGTCGACCACATTGGGTAACAAACAACTTACCCCAAACATCGTCTACTACTCTGACATCGCGGACAATATCAATGGAAATCCGGTCATTGATTCTCTCGCAAACGTATCGGCCACTCTTAAAGCGTCACCTGACTTTGAACTATATAACAAAGCCAAAGAAGCTCTCAACGACAACCTGTACCAAGAAAGTGCAAGCATGGAGGGAGATTCATACTTACCGGGTGGCTGGAGATTGGACAAATACAAGTTCTTGCCCATGTTTCAACATGCTGCTATTCATCACCCTGGCAAGAAATGGTACGTGTATATGGAGGACGATAACTATTTCTTTTGGGAGACACTTTATGCATGGCTTGCGACTTTAGACCACACGTCTCCTCTTTTGATTGGATCGCCAGCATTTAAGATGGGTGAAGATTTTGCTCATGGTGGATCCGGATTTGCTGTTTCTGGAAAGGCTATGGCAACTTCATTTGGTGCAGAGAAGACTCTGGCTGACAAGTACGAATCGTATGCGAAGGAGCATTGCTGCGGAGATCAGGTACTTTCACATGCCATGAAAGAGATGGGTGTAGAGCGATTCAAGGAGCTGGATGGAGGTGGATGGGCTGCCTTGCAGTCCCTTCCAACATGGAGAATTGGTTTTGGTGACTGGAACTGGTGTTCACCACTCATGAATATCCATAAAGTCCATCAAGCGGATATTTCTCAATTGTTTGTTTTTGAAAACCAGTTCATGCAAGAGACGAAAGGAAAGGGACGCATACGTTATCGCGATGTGTTTAAACACTTCTTTGCTCCAAAACTAGTTGCTGCACGGTCAGAGTGGGATAACTATGCAGCAGCCAAATCATTTTCATCGACGGAAGATTCCTGGTCGCCCGAGTTAAAGGCCTTAACTGCAGCTCAGAAGAGTGAAAGACCATGGGCATCGAAGGAAAATTGCAAAAAGGCTTGTGCAGATTGGGACAAATGTTTGACCTGGAAGTATCAAGATGATAATTGCCATCTTGATCATACTGCGGCGATAGGCGCGAAAGTTAATGAGGGTGTTTATATGGAAAGTGGGTGGATGGTAGATAGAATTGGGAAGGTTCTTGAAAAGAAGGAATGCGGTGCTTTGGATTTTTAGACTTACAGGTTCCAGACCTCAAGGTTCGGCGTTTTGGATTTTGATGCATTTGAATAGGCGAACGATATTTTAGATATAATAATATGAGTCAATCTGATAACACAAAATAAGCTATTTATAGAGCTTGGTTGGATCTACAACTTTAATAAGTGCCAGTGCCGATTGATTTATATGAGCCATAGTTGGGAGTCCAAGTCCGAGTACGTGAAATGTTTCATTCAGCCATCAGAAAATTCAATCATTTACTCATGTGTGGTGAGGATTAAAAGTTCACTTTATTATGGATAATTTTAGAACACGTTGAACTTCATCTCAAACTTTCTCTATCGCAAATTCTTCTTTTGACATCTCATTATACGCTATGTTTGGCCCTTATCCTTAACCAGTTCGCCTATTTCATTCATCGCACTTTCCTCCCCTTGACAAAACGACAAACTCTAATATATTGCTAGTACGTATGCTCCAATTTCAATTATACTTGCATTCTATTGTCGAAAAAACCATTGTTCGATATACAAGCCCAATCAATACAATCACCAACCCGAAGGTGATGCAACAACATCACATTTATCCTCCATCAACGTCTCGTTGATTCTCTGAATCATCCATCCACTATTAATCACCCTTTTATCCCATGAAGCCCGTCCCTCAATTTCTCTTCCTAGAGTTACTACTACATCCAAACTGCAGCTCTTCTCATTTTCGTTATTGATTTCGTGCTTCCAAATACGGCAAGTAGATAATGCGACGCACGCCGCGAGACACGCTTCAGGTGAAGTATAAGCCTGCTCAAGAGCACCTTTATCTTCTACGACAGGAGCAGGTGGACTCCAAGGTGGATTGGTGATCGTGGTGATATTCTCTGTAAGTTTGTGACGAGATGCGGAATTGTCCCAATCATCACGGCGGTCTTTGAGGTAAGGTGATATTGTTTTAAGGAAAATATCACGAAATATGATTGGTCGCTGGCATGTTTCGTTAACATTATTTAGGTACGATATTCATGGGATGACAACTTACCGAAGCAAGATTATTTTGACTATGCTGCCGCTCCAATAATGCCAGTTGAACCAGATCCCTCTGGTGCAAATGATGAAATGTGAAGACTGGTTTGCACCACGAGAACTCATCAAATCCTGTTTTCCAGGGTGGTTCGGGTCTGAATGACACTGGGCCAGATTTCCCTCTGTTTACAAGCACATTATGATCGCGCAATACTTTGCCAAGAACCATGTCACCGCAACACTCACTTGCGGTGAATTTGGCATACTCTTGTAGAGTAGGGGTTTTAGGTCCAGTGAAAACAGACTTCATCAAAGACCTAGAGAATACGATTCCTGAACCTCCTTGCGCAAACATCGCATTGTTTTCTCCTGCGGAAGCGCCATAATATGCCGGTTCATCGTCAGCTGAGAGTGTTGCAAGCCACGGGAGAAGATTTGACCAAAAGACGAAAGTGTCGTCTTCTATATAAACAGTCCATTTGAAATCGGGGAAGTTCTTCTGAGCATGCTCTAGCATGGGAAGAAACTTGTACCTGTCTAGTTTCCATCCTGGCTTATCCCCGGGTGGGAGTTCAGGTTCGTCGCCCGGGAGCTGAGCTTGCTCTCTGTATGCATGAATGTTGGTATGTAGATCTTGGTATATGTCGTACGCAATTGTGTCGTGTATCTGCAGAGTATCGCTCACGTTTTGCAAAACGTCCACTGTCTGGATCTCATGAGAGAGATTCTCTTGGAGATCCGAATATATTACACTGTTTGGCAAACTTGACAATGTCGTTAACAGCTGCATAGGCATTCGACGCCATGCTGTGCTTGCACCAGTCTTGATGATTAACAAAATGTCAGATGATGACACTGATAGCTCTGAACTTGGCACCGTAGAGGCAATGTCGGGTGTAGCGCTGGGCTGAGGGTGGGGTGATATTGATGGATACACCGCCTTCTCCGCAGACTTCGTAGGTTTCCCGTCTGCTATCCGTCCAGGTTCTACTACAACTTCCGCATGAGGTGGTACAACGAACTCGCCATCGTGTAGCTTCGGATGTACATCAAGCCTCAAGTAGCCATAATAAATCGTCAGAAAGCTCAATATGACAAAAATCAATGCAAGACCTCGTGGACCTCTAAGAAATAGCATTATTCTTCAGCCGCAACATCTACCATGATTCTCATAGGAAAATATACGACGAGGGATATGTATAGATCTGATAAATTCAACAATCTTCGGAGAAACGGTGGGTTTATGCATTCAATGCTTTTTATGGGCGATACGAATTATGGTAGAGGGCTTCAACAAATGCGATACAAGGATGTTGACAATACGAGCCAAGAGTTTGGAATAGTCCACATGAGGCAGGGGAGCCCTGATCTACGCGTTCCCACCGGTTTATGTCAAACAAAAGGGGCTTTTGTTGTTGTTAAGGTTTATTTGAAGATTTACGTACCCTGGAGCACATCAAGGGTTCTCCCTTGGCATTCTGCACTGAGTAATTGAGTCCATCCCCACTCTTACTCTGTTAAAGTTTATCCAATACTTTATCTAAGCTTCATGCATGATCAATCCAATGATGATGGGCCATATGCAAGGCTACCAAATGCTACCTTGCAGATAAAAAGTTCTCGAAGAGTTTTAATGACATGGGAGGCTGGCGGAAATTACCAATCCATCTTGATGCAGCACACTAAGGTTTGTTGCCTTCCTGCCTACACTTATTGCCTAGTATCTATACGGAGTAGACGATAGAAATGTTTTATTTTGATCGTCATCCTAAAAATACTAAGCTCTAAAGTCCCGCGACTTGACCGATTAGCCCAGTAGGGAGAGACAAGGTCAAGCCAATATGATCATTGTAAGTATAAAGACTTAGCTGCATGGGCTGCAGTAGAAAATGTTCCAGTGATACTTTTTCCATTGTTCAAAGCTATTGTATACATTCTTTTGGTCACTCACTCGTTTGTGCTATCTATATCTATCGGATTCCATTCTCCAAGTGTGAAAGAGGGGCCATGCCTGTGGTACCTGTAATACCGTCCTTGCATAGGCAAATCTTCAACGGCATCCTTTGCGTCGTCACATTCTTTTTAATTTTTCGTTATTTCAGAAGATATGTCACATTTGCCCCAATTACCTTTGAAAGTATATGGCAAATCTCCTTAGCGGAGATTAATCGCAGCAAAAATGTTGAAAGAGTCAAGCAATTAGAACAGAAACTTTCTTTACAAGATGCAGAGAAGGGAGTCCAGACAAAAGATGATGTGGCTGCGAAGTGCATTGCTTCTGTAGTGGGATATCGTGAGGAGGCAAATCTGTGGAGGAGATGTTTGCAGAGTTATCATAATTCCCCCGGTCTAGAGATTATGCTCATTGGAATCGATGGAGATCATGACGGGGATATGGAGATGGTTTCTGTAGCACAGGAAGTATGTATTCCCTTCGCCAATCCCCAAGAACGCTCAGCACTAGTCTAGAAACATTGAAAGACTAACAGATTTCCCTCTGAAGGTATTTCCGGATCTTATAAAAATCCACATTGAAGAACCATATGGTCCTCTCGCTGTCCGCATTGCTCAAAACTACATCACCCGCGAACTCTACGACGAAAAGTCCTCATCCACAAAATGGGCATCCGCACCTACATCATTCGACTCTACAGATGTTCCCCCCGCTCTTCTATCCGAAGCACACGCCTATGCCTTCCGCACTGTATTCGAAAAAGCGCTCACAACCCTCCGTGAACATAATGCTCTATCACCGTCCCGCGATTCTAAGACCAGATCCCTCCACCCAATATGTCTCTACCAACCTCACAAATGCAAAAAAGATATCATGTTTACCAATATGGTTTTCGCTTTGGCATTGGGACAGGGGAATAATATTGAATACTTGTGGACTAGTGATTCTGATACCATCGTTTATCCGGATACTTTGTACCAAACAGTCGGTTGTATGTCTGCGGATCCGTTGATTGGGGGTAGTTGCTCAGCTCTGAGCATTCATAATGATCAGGAGAGTGCGATTGCTGCTTTGGGCAGTGCAGCTTATTGGTCTGAGTAAGTTATCTCATAACTCTAATTATTTGAAAGAATTAGATTTCTAATAATGACGGATTGCAGGTTAGCTATTACCCGTGGACAAACCGGAGCCGTAGACGCTGTAGACTGTCAACCTGGTCCATGTGCTGCTTTTCGTCTCGTAGCCCTCGAGTCTATTCTTTTACCATGGTACACACAAACTTCTCTTGGAGTCAAAACCGTCGTCAACGAAGATCGTCATCTAACTACCAATCTACTCCTTCAAAACTGGAAAGTAACTTTCAACACCTCCGCGCTCGCCTCTACCGATACCCCTACCACACTTCTCCGATGGCTCCTTCAACAAATGCGTTGGGCCCGCGCTACTCATATCGAATGTTTCCAATATCCGCAAATCTATTCTATTCACGGTGTTATCCTTTTTGTAACAGCTATGCGTCGTTTCTACGGACCATTGATCATTGGTGTCTTCACTATTCGTTACGTATTCACAGGTTACACCGTCCATGCATTCCAATCCTGGGATTTTCTCCTCCGTGTGGCTTTATGTACATGTTACAACTTTTGGCGCAATAAAACACATGTGGCTAGTATCAAATATCTCGTTCTTTCTCAGATATTTTATCAACTGCCTCTACCGGGGATCATGTTCTGGTCTGTTGTTACGGTATTAGAGGGAGGATGGGGAACGAGCATGAGAAGTGCGAATGAACAGAAGAAATCGAGATTCGCCGGGTGGGATAATCTCTGGAGTACCACTGCAGTGGTTACTTGGATGGGTTTCGTGGGAGCGGCGGTTGCAAGATGGGTTACGTCGCATCTTGCGCCGGCTTTTATGGTGGAGGCGATGATTTTTGCGGGAGTAACGTCAGTGGGAAGTCTGTATTGGACTTTACTTGGGTAGACTCTGATATATGATCTGAAGTATAGAATTAGGCGGTATGAATGGAATGGGCACATGGTAAATACTCACAAGGCTGGTTGGGTTGGGATTGGGATTAGATAGGCTATATTAATATTGGGATACCTGTAGGTTCAGGAGTAAGATACATGAATAATCGAATGGACAAGTAGTCATGAGAAGTGCCCTTCAAGGCTCATATGAAAGCAACATAATCAAATGTTTTCAAATTGGAAAATTGTAGCAGGGCACCTGAATGTTCAAGATGATCTGCATGATTGAACTGATCTCAATGTATGAAATGACTTGAATACTTGAAATAATGTAAATACATGAACTTTCAATAAGTTTTTGAAATTTGTAATGATTAGAACGTCTAAACCGATTTGAACATTACAAACTATTTCAATATTTGAGCAGACTTGAACACATATACTGTATTACAACTTACAGCAAGTAGTTTACAATAGAATTAGAGGCGAGGGAAGAATTGAGACATACGAAAAGTGCAGGCAGCCAAGCGAGGTCTCAAAGCTAGTCGTCGCCTAAAAATTTCGATTCTGCTACAATGTAGCCGGTAATCCAGCATACTAACTAGATATCAACTAATCCAACAGAAACCCCTTTGTGTCCATTTCTCAAAGCTATTCTCCACTCCGTCTCAACGCGCCCACTGTAATAACATATCCCCCACTATCACGTGCCAGAAGCCCCTCTAGAAGCTGTTACTTGATGTGGGGCTGCAAATAGCGTGTTGATTTCTTTATATTATTAAACCGACATACTGTCCATAACAAAAATCGCGAAAAACCCTTCTATGGTGTAATGGTTAGCACGTCGGATTTTGATTCCGGAGATATTGGTTCGATTCCTATTAGAAGGTTCTCTTGAGAACATTCTTTCATTCCATACTCAGTTTAAACCTGAGATCACAGGGTGTCGCATTCTTTTGGCATTTTTCCCTCTCTTTTTAACTCTTAACTTTTGAGGGGGGTGAGGGAGGATAGATATTCTTGCTTGAATTTTTTTTTTCTATTTAAGATTGTAGATAGGTATGATTGCTTTTTATATAAAATCAATATCCCCTAATCTATTAAACATCTTCTTTAACTTGAATATTCTAAATCATTTCAATATTCTCAATTATTTGAATTCCCTAAATTACTTGGTTATTTCAAGTCGTTTAAAATATCTCAATTGTTTGAATATTCTTAACCCTTTCAGTGTTTTAAATTTCTAAAATATTCAAAAATTCACATTATTTGATTATTTCAAATTGTTCGAGATATCTGAAATTGTTTGAATATTCCAAGTCCTCTGAGTTTTGTAACTTTCTAAAATGTTCAAACATCTTAAAATCATCTGAATTTCTACAAGATTTGAACGTCTTAGGTCATTTGAATGTTCCAATTGTGCTCGTTGATTTAGGTGTGTTCATTGTCCATAAACAATTCAATATCTTGAACGGATTCATTGCCCCAAGTAAGTATAACATGACGTCGAGGGCCGTTGAAGATCTACATCTTGTTCATGCATTACTCATACATAGTTTAAACCTCGTGCAGTTGCGGGTTTGTTTTCACTTTGAGTTATAGTCATGATGTAAGTTCAGTTCAGCATTCCTAAATAATCGTCAATGTTATATTTTTCATTGTATCATATTGCTAATGCTAAAAGACGCTTTTGTGTTTATTACTCATGCCTCGCTCTTGGGCAATGTAGCAACCTTTTCCTGGAACAACTTCTCTGCCTTGGCCCAGACTGGGGTATTCCTCCAGTCCTTCAAAGACAACAGACTTGGTAATAAGTCCTTGCTGAATGCCTCACTTGCCTCTCTTGGCAATAAACTTGGCAAGTGATCAATACTGATGACACTTAATCTTGGTTCTCCCTTTACTTCAACTGGAACAGTTGGCTCTGAAAATGTGGTTGCAACAGTATAGATTGGAATTGGGTTGTTAGGGTTGGTGGTATCAGCACTGACATCGCAGACAACTGACAATTTGCGGTTTGGGGTATCGAGGCTTTGCATGTCGACGAAGTTTGGAATCTTGGACATGAGGTATATGCAGTTAATGAAGATGTCACTCTCAACAATCTCTGGGAATGGTCCTCCCTTAGCGGTCTCAGCCATATCCCACTTCAACACATTCTCAGTTGGCACACCAGCTCTCAAGCAGAGATCAACTGCTCCACTTCCACATCTTCCTAATGCACCGATAACCAAAACTCGTGGTGCCTTGCCAGTCTTCTCTTGTCCAGCTGCGATTGCCTTCTTAACATCCACAATCAATTCATCTTCGTTGGGATAGCTCGATACGCTTGGGAAAGGCTCGGATGCTGGGTGGGTGAGTTGCCATGCCCAGTTTTCGAGTGCCAATGCTGCACCAGCAAATCCAGCATGGTATCCGAAGGCTGCAACTCTTCTGCCTCTGTCGTCTGTCAAGAATTCGAGATCTAAGAGAGTTCCACCTCCACGAGGGAATCGTGATAGAACGGTGTCCCAACCTCCCTGTTGTTTATAACAATGTGCGAATTGTACGTGGACATGCTCGAGCGGAACTTATAGATAACTGTTAGACGCATCCATTGATATCACATCAAGCAGAAACTCACAGTCTTCGACGGGCAGTTCCTTCAATCCAATGATAATGTGATCCTTTGGTGCTTGTCTCCATGTGTTTTCTGGCACAAGTGTAGCACCAACTTTCTCAAACTCTTCATCATCGAATATACGCTCTGGGCTGCGCTCAACGTTGATTGTGTATCCAGCATCGATGAGAGCTTTGGCGGTAGTGGGGGTAAGAGCTGATCGATGCTCAAGAGCTTTGCCCACTGATGATCGCATTAGTAGGTGGCGTAGCATTGTGCCATTGATTACTTACACTCAGAACGTAGGTGAAGAGTAGTTCCAGACATGATGAAAGAATTGATTTGTGATTTGAATCTTAATTGAAGTTTTCGAGTTTATTCACAACTTCAAGTTTTGTTTGGTGAGGGGGATACTTTTCTGCCCCATTGAGTCATCCAATTATCCATGTCACCGCCTCCGGGATCGCACCATCCATCAATCTTCACTTCACTGCCCCAAGCCCCACAATTTTTAGTTGAAGAGCAAACATCAAACATCGTCGACGCCAAAATATGTCTTTGGAGTTTGAATACCTACTGTCGGTCCTGAGTTCAGGTAATGCAACAATTGTTCAATTGAGAATATTCCATGATGTTCTTAAATTATAGACAAAGGTTCAAGGAAATGAGATTAGCCAACCTTCACGAATAGTATGAGGGATCCAATACTCTCTATTCAATTTGAGGAAGTCGGTGATGTATCATTTACATGTAGTGAATCTGTGTTTCTGCCAAAGAATCTCTCTCGATATGGTAGTCTCTTATGGGTGGTAAGTTTGTAGTCTGCTTGTGCGGTAGGCTGGGTAGTCAATCACTTTATTCATAAAGTTTGCTTTCCGATACACCACCTCGTTGTTTTGTTGATTTTGGATAGTATCAAACTTTTGTGTCTATATTATTTGACAGTGCGCTCTCATATAACCTACCTATATCGCAGTCATACCGCAGTCATGTCGGCCAAAGATGTACGAACTCATATCATGCTGGATCTTGCGATAGCCGCACACCCATTGAAACACAATCCTGCAATCATCCAGATCGGCGCGGTTCATTTTGATATCGAAACCGGCGAGATCTTGAAGACTTTCTCCATAGATATCAACTTGGAATCTTGTATTGAATCCGGCTTAATCACTGACTCGGATACACTTCAGTGGCTTGAGAAAAACATTCCAGATACGTTGTCTGCTAGCCAGAACAGCAAAGTAGCACTCCAGATTGCTCTTAAAAGACTCACTACCTGGCTCTCCAGTTGCCACAAGTCTAATCAAGTTAGCATCAAAACCAACTATCCAGCTGCAAGATTCGACCCGACCGACCTTCAAGTAATGATCTGGGCTTATGGTAGCACACAGGATTGCCGGTGGATGGAAAGTGCCTACAAAGCAGCGGATTTGAGAAAGCCATGGATGTACTACAACGATCTCTGTGTTCGAACTTAACTGCGAAGCGGTTTTCTCAATTACAGGAAGGAATATCCGACGTGAGGTGGACATATCTTTCGTCGGCAAAAAGCACGATGCTATCGATGACTGCAAGCATCAGATACTCTACCTGACCAAGTGTCGTGACGCACTTCGAGGACTGCAAGGCTCTGTTATTGCTCCAGTTCCTGTTGGTCCGATTTCAGAATCTTCAGTAAAACGACCCAGGACTTTATTGGATGACAATCGTTCCAGAATGGGTTTAGACTAGCAGCGAACTTCTGGTGAACCAGCCAGACCAGCATCGACGCCTACAGGAAGTGGCCGTCATTAGATGATACTTGACTGGAATGAGTTCGACTTCCAAAACTTCCATACGGATTTTCCAGTTGATAAAGTTCTCACAGATGCTTGTTCTTTGCCGGAATTAAGATTCCTCCTCGAGGAGAAGAGTTACATATGAGTTGTTGGTACGAATCTCATCTCATAGAGACTTTTCATTGACATACACTGAGTCCAAGAAATGATGGTGATTTATCATGGAGCTAGTTAGAACGAATCCAATGAAGTTGTAATACATCCTTCTAGCACAAATCGTCATGTGCCATTTGAATTTGAAACTTATCGTTGTGAGACAATTTGGTTCGTCTTTCTTTCTATATCCCAAGTGATTTAGCTATTGTAAATAAAGTAACTCGCACCTTCCTTATTTTGTCAAATGTGCATCTCGCTACTGATTTACGTTTCACGTGGGACAATTATTAGCCAGAGCCCGAATTCAGACGCCTTTCGAGTGGGGTAAGAAGTCAAGAAGTTCTGGAGCGTTGATTTGTAATTTCAGATTTATAATACTCAAGCAACCATTATAAGTATGTCGCTGGCAGCACATGTGGTGGATATACCCGGACTGTCTTGTAATTATAACTCCTCACTCAGAACATTACTTCGATAAACAAACACTATTTTACAAACAAATGAATTATCCCGAGTGAAACTGAACAGATTTCATTCAAATATCGCCATACAATAACCATGTCTCATTTGACTTACACCAATTATGAGGGCTATGGACAAAGAGCCAAACAGGATCTGTGGTATAGCCAGGCTGTTAGGGTTGGAGATGTTATTGAATGTTCGGGTCAAGGTGTGTGCTCGTCATTCACCAGCTTTTCTCAAGCTCCATTTTCGATCTTCGTGTTTTACTGACTCGTAGAGTAAAGGTGGATGGGACCGCACAACTGAAGCCATAAGCCCCGATATAGTTCTTCAGATTGAACGGGCATTTGATAATGTCGAGCGCACACTTAGAGTAGCCGGCTCAAAGGGTTGGGAAGATGTGTTTTCTATTAGATCATATCATGTACCGGCGGATGAGAAGTCGTTGGAGACAATGGTCAGGTGCTTGAAAAAGTACTGTCCAGATCATCAGCCAGTTTGGACTTATCTTGGGATTTCGAGGCTCGCAAGGGAGGATATGAAGGTGGAAATTGAGGTTAGAGCTCATGTGCCCCAAGACAAGAAAGCGTGAATATTCTGTGGTTTGACTCCGCATATACCAAATTACAAGAGAGATGATTCACGCTCCGAGCTACATAATTATTTCAGTATTGTGCAACTACTTTTCTTCTTGGTACATAATTCTACATATAACCAACAAGTCCGAAACAATAAGGAAACAAAACAACTCACATCATGGGAACCGCCGGTAAAGCTTTCGAAGCCTTTCAAGCAGGCAGGAAGGCTATTGAGCAAGGCCGTGAATATCATGGCAAAGGGCAAGAGATTCTCAAAGGAGTCCGGGACGCTCATGGTAAATTTCAGGAAGTTAATAAAACAGCTCAAAGCTTCGGCATAGATCTACCTAAAGATGCATCGAATATACACAATAACCGTGGCCAGTTTCAAAAAGGAGCCAAAGGCTACGCACGAGGTTGTTTTTGTGGATTCTGGACTATACTCAAAGCCCAAGCTAAGAAGTATATTACATATGTGCTCTCTCTATTAGTTTTTGCTTTCATCGCCCTCGGTCTTGTTTGCTTCCTTATCGCTGTGCTTTCGCATCATTCACATTTGCAACTCCTTACATTAACGACGAAGGAAACGGTGGTTAATCATGCTACGAAAGGAGGAAATGATACAAGAGGAGAGGAGATCGTGGACTATAATATCTATCTCTTGCATTATTGTGTCACTGGTCTTACTACGGCAGCTGAAGATATGTTTCAGATAACAAACGGCTGTCATCACTCAAAGCAAGGTACATTATTGTGTTCTGATATCCATTCATTTTCTCCCGTTTATATTGATCAAAATTGACTAACGCATATCTGTTAGCATTGCATGACCTCATACTCCCCGCCCTCAGTTCTACCATCATACCTCCACTGCCTGGAAAGAATATCTCAGGTCCTAGCGCGGAGATTCAGACTCTCTTCAAACACTATGGATACATATCTTTCTGCCTATACATCCTCGATATCATT
This sequence comes from Botrytis galanthina, assembly GCA_004916875.1. NCBI lineage: Eukaryota > Fungi > Ascomycota > Leotiomycetes > Helotiales > Sclerotiniaceae > Botrytis > Botrytis galanthina. The sequence goes on from PQXL01000126.1 coordinate 57,292, forward strand.
CTACTGCCTATTGTTGCAGTCGTATTTATCTGGTGGTTCATTAGTACCCTGACGCCTTGGAAGCTAACCTTCAGGCTTGTTCTCTGCGTAAGTCCACTTCTCTCTCTACACAGCCTCCATGCTCCTTGCTAAACAATTGCACCTGACACCACTACTACAGTTCTTCATATCCACTCTCCTTGCACCTGCAGTACTTCAAACACTCCTCATCTACCGTGTCGTTCACATCCTTAAACACGACATCGACTTCACTAAATCCTACCTCGATATCAGTGTTAAACACGGGTTCCTCTACATGATTCTCGCTCACTTCTTCTGGTGTACACTGCTCTTCAACCTCATCCTTTTCCGTCTCATAGACTGGCTTCGAAACAAGAGAAAGACGAGAAAACTTAACCAGACTCAAGCTTCCTACCAGGCTCAAAATAGTCAAGACTCTTCTGGGTTTCACGAGGGAAATGATAGGGTTGATAATAATCTATATGATCCTCAATCTTTTGAGATGAAGAAAATGCCACCTCCAAAGGATTCAAAAGATAGAACGAGTATTGCGCAAAAGCCAGTGGGGTTGCAGTATGATAATGTCGACATAAGTTACGGTAATGGTGATTTGGGAGAAGGAAACCTGAGACGTGATATAGATTTCATTCATGAAAATCGGAAGAATAACGGAGGTTACATGGGGTGAAGAAGAATTTGATAATGTATAATAGTTCGACGCTGGTCTTTCAACCACTACGGCTAGACCCACAGGATTGAATAGAAGTACGATGAGAATATAGTAAAGTCATTTATGGGTATTTCCCCACAGATTACAATTCACACTATTCGCCAGTCGTTTGAAGATATACCCAGAGTACTGTGTTGATATTTCATATAAGGCTTTTATCATTTTGACAAATCGTTTTCCAGTCCCTTTCCTCTCCTTGGGAGAGCATTCAATCTCATTTAATTGAGCGAAGCAATTCTAAGTAACTGGTGCATTGGAAAGCATATCTGATCAGTTTGATCAGGGTATGATAGAGCCGACATCGCATTGAGATCAAAATAATTTATGGCATAATCATGAGCGACCTAGAAAGTGACTTCATGAACGCATATGCAAGATATCTCTCCATTCACACTTATGAAACTCCGAACTTCTCATGCCGGCAAACGGATAGCTCGGTATGGAAACAAAAGACCTCTGAGCTCCGTTGATCTACAAGCGAAAACAACAGAAGTGACCCAAATGAATAGAGGGAATCAACCACCATTATTTTACCAACTGCCGCTGCTTTGACTTCTGCGACGCATTATCTCCATGCTAGAATGCCTCGATCCACGATTGCTTGAGCTAGGTGTCTGATCTCTCTGCAATCCAAGTGCATGAAAGTTTCGCTCTGCAGAACTGTAAGTTGCACAGAATGAAGCCCAGAAATCATAATCGACTACCCATCGACAGTGTCTCTTATCTAGCTTATAGTTTTTTTTCTTCATATAGCCCAGGAGGAAAATAATATCTTGTGCATCATTAGCCATTTTCTGCTGCTTGTCTGGGCCAACCCGCGATAGAAAGGAGTAAGCTTTCGAGTTTAGAAGAAAATCTAATGGCATAATTCGGAGTTGAGTCTGTGGCGCCTGAAATGTCTGACTAAGTGCTCTGTCTGTGGTAATGTCGATTCCATAGCAGTTCCCATCAGAAGCAACGTATCTAGATACTATCATTAGAAATGCAAGATGACTATAATTCAGATGCAAATTTCAGAGTACAATGGGCGTAGGGAGGTATAAATAGATAGCGAATGCGAGAAATGACTTGGTTGATGGACATACCCTATTCCTTTTCCTGCTGTTCGAACCATTCCATGCTTGATCAAGTGATCTTCGATAACATCAATTACATCTCTGGAACCATAATATCCACATCTGATGTGGTACGCCTATTACCATACTGAGCTAAAGCGGTACCGCCAATCACACCATACTTGAAGCTTCCAAATGCTTTCTGCGTAGCATTTAGAACCTCGGTCCGTATTCTCGGTGACATTGGATTTTCAGTTCGATGGGGAATCTGCGGAGGGCGAGCTCCCTGTGAATGCTGTGCGCGATGGACATTTCCAGCAGGCTTTGCAGCAGAATTTTGCAATGCAATTGAGGCTGGCCTTGCTGGTCCCGGACTTCCAGATGCCCCGTTTGAATTGCAATTACCCATGTTCAGGTCGGGAAATACACAGAGATATGATTATACAAAATATATAACAGGCAGTAACGCAATGAAAATGGCACAAAGGTCGGGAGAAGCGCCAATAGAACGAAATATAAACTGTGTAGGAAGCTGCCAGCAACTTTGAAGTAGAAGATACCTCTCTCACTGGAGAATACAAGACTTAAAGGTGTATATATAGCCATTTTTCTGCCAGTTGAGGTTCTATGTCTATTCGATCAGAATTCTGATTGCGATATTCTAAACCCGTGATACATATCATTTGTAGCCGCCATAGGTCGCATTTTAGCAGAGATGTGAACGCATATTTAATTCAACTAACTCAGTTTGTTGCGTTACAGTAATTCAAGCGCCTGCTTCGTATCCCGTATGCCAATTAATCATAAGCAAGCAAGATCGCGAATCTAAAACGTCCTGGCTGATAAACTTCCTTGTATTCACCTATCGCAGTGTTTCGAAGACTAAGAAATTGAACATGGCGAATGGTGCTGAGCAGGTCACCGAGCAGTCGGGTTGGGACTCAAGCGCTTGAGATGGAGATGTATTTATCAAATGATGCATGCGATCACTCGAAAGGCTAGGATTATCCATTGCCAACCGTTTGTTGCTGAAAATTTCTACAAATTTAGAAATTTGTTCTCAAAGTGGGTGGCAGAATTGGACCTCTTTATAAGTAGGCGGTGACCAAAGCTGGTTTCTGGGTTGTCCTTTCATACGTTGATTTCACGAGCAGTGCATGCATGCTCTGTATATAAATACATGATGAATATGTTGCGAAACTAAACAATATCTACCTACCTGGGTAATCACAGCCGATCGGTATATATGTACTGTTTAGAATGACCTTCCTTGGCGCGATTGAGTAATCAAATAAGAATGACCTGGCGGACTTTTGTTTGTCGCGTATGAGCAACTATATGATCATAAGACAGAGCAGCTCAGGTACTGCTTCTTTCCAGCTCCCAAAAATGATGCTGACCTGTCTTAGATTGATGACAAGATATCACGATACCACCAAGCCAATTCAGTTTCAGCCATGGAGAAAATCAAACTAGCTCTACTCCGATGCAATAACTTTATCAAAACTCACACTTTTTGGCCCGGAAACTCGGATCAGAATGATTACGAGAATGATCGCTATGCGGTCTGTAAGCTATTGGCCAGCAAAAATGTCACCAGCGTGATCTGGCTCGAAGATCTTCTTGCTCTCCATGGTAGTAAAACTGCAGTTTGGGGTCTTCATCTCTTGGTTGAAGACACTTCTGCGGCAGCAAAGGTTCTCCTCGAGAATGGGTACAAACAAACAACGCCAGACTGCAGTTTTGAAGACGATCCAGAATTTAGTGAGCGTGCGATTCGACTTACTCACAACCATTCTTCAACTATCGTGATGCTGCACGCCGCCAAGGAATGGTATTACCATATGGATGATAACGTGCAAGACTTTCTCCCACCACTCTCCAGCTTCCTCGATTCAATGATCGAATTTTGGATCAACATATCTGCTCAGGACTACGACGATCGACTGCGCTTTGCTCTTTATATTGGCTGTTTGATTGGTTACTGCTATTACTTGCAGGATTCGGATGGCCAGCTGGTTAAAACTCATGCATACGCCGAGAAGCTCAAGCCAGAGCATCGTGAAGTACATTATGACATTACGTTCGAGAGCCCCAACAAGAAAAGTTTTACGGCCACTAATCGACATACATACCATGTGAGACGAAGCAGAGAAATCAGGGAAGGTGCTTTCGTACCAAAACCGTATGAGGAAGGGGTATTTAGAACAAATTTAACGACAGTTTCTGAGCAAGAGCGAGAGTGAAGGGCATGTGTATTATATCGAGCTTGGTATCATGGTTTATGTTGCATCAGAGTCCCAAGGATATGGCTTGATACTACCCTTATGTTCTCTAATGAAAAACTTTGGCATCCATACCATCATTCCTACATCTGAGAGTATCTTGTGCAAGCACTGCCGGCATCATGGGAAAGTCATGGCTGACGTCTAAACGCTTGAGTTGTTTCTCTCAAAGTCTCAATTGGCTTCCCATCGGCTAGTCGTTTATAGGCCAAAACTGTCCAGTGGTGGTGACCTTCTTGTGCCAACCATGAAAATTGATGGAACAGTTATGCCCACTGTTTATCTTTTAAAGAATATGATTTTGAATTAGCTTAGTCGCATCGTTTGCCATGTTCTAAATTCTGTAACTTTCCGCTCGTATTATCACGATAACGTCTCTAATGTCTCTTCTGGGGAACAAATGGTAACATAATCCGCTATCACAATTCAGTACTTTCAATTTCAATCACCTTCGCCATATCGAAAGTATCCACTTCACTCCTTTTGTAACCCTTCTGATTTGCCACAATTCTTTTCCCGGTTCCTCTCTCTTCAAAATCGCAGTTGTAGTGCGTATGCCCAAACGCCCAGAGCCTGACACTTGAGCTCGTCCAACATATCTGGTCAGAAAGATCTGTGACAAACGCAGACCTGACTTGATTGGAATCTTCAAGCTTCTTAGGATCATTGGCGGCCTCAAGCATCGTTGGGCTAAAGTGTGTGAAGATCAAAATCTTTCGGTGAGGTTCATCTCGTGTTATGTGCTCCACTTGAGCATTTAACCAGGTAAGATCTTCCAGATGAGAAGCGTTATGAGCATCAATATCCCACTCCAATGTCTCTGAGAAATCGGAGCAGAAAAGCGACACAGATTGACGTTGCTCGTCGTTGATGTGAGAGAAAAGAGTGCAACCTAGAACAGTCAAGCTGTCCGTAATGTCAAACCTCGTTCGATTTAAGAATACAAAACGGCCCATTTCCACTCCCTCCTCGCGATATTCATTCATTCTACGTTGAAAATCCAGCATAGTTGCAACGGCTGCCTTCACTTTCGTTCCGTATGCTTCATGATTTCCTTGGACGAAGAAAACAATCTCGAATACCTGCAGCTGGTCTCCGAGAAAAGCAATAAGTTCATAATCTAAGATTTTTCCAATGTCGCCCAGAAGAGCCAAATGTTTACATTCTGGTTGGATTTTGAAGTGCTGATATGATGGCCTCGCGCTTGGAGTCTCCAAATGGAGATCTGACATAATTTGGAACTGAACTGAAGACATCTGAGCGATAACACTGGGTTGATAGTGAATTTTGTGTGGCTAAAAACTGGCAATAATTGTTATGAGTCTAATTGAAAGTATGAACCATTCCCAGGTATGAGGATAGTTGCAATGAATTGTTGTCATATTGTCGAACAAAATAGTAGGCGAGATGGCATGCTCAGTAAATGTTCAGGTCTACGATACAGGGCTGAAAAATAACACAGGCCGGCACGTAGTCTCATTGTCTCATTGGTGGAACTCACGTGATACTTGCTACTTAGCGCATCGCTGGGTCCGTGCCACAAAGATCTTCTCTGAACGTTTGTGTTATTTCTCGAATGTCGCACGAGAAGCAACCTCTGCGATAATCGTGGCTATGTAAGTTCTAGGGAAGCAAGGCATATCGAACGAAACGTATCGTCCCATGGATATGGTTTACGCTTAAAATCCCTTGTTGCTTCTTTGCCGATTTATAGGTTCAATTGCCGCGTTTCAAGCTCATGGTTTAAAATGCTTGGAAACCCCGAACCCAGGTGAAGCGCTTATTCGGATCAGACAAGTGTCTCTCATCCAATGATACAACTCTGCCATACAATACCTTAAATCTTAGCTTGATGGCGCGTTTCTTCTTTGCGGCTCACATACCAAGACTGTAATGACTGGTCTGCAATGATTCAATTTTAAAAATGGTCGCTTCAGAGACTACCGACCTTACCAATGGCCATGTCAAGCGGACTGTTTCCTATTGGCAAACCCAGCGCATGTTACTACACTTGGCCGTCTCATGAATTTATAGAGTCATGATATGATCTACAGAGCACAATTTGGAAATCTAGATCGATGGTACAGAAGTTCTGGGCCCTTGGAGTTGACAGTAAGAATGTGTAAGTATGAATATTTAAGATCTGTATTTCCTCAGTTGTTTGCTTCCATCATCATCTCAACAATCAGTCTTTTCATCTACTACAAAAGAACCTCTTTCCCTCTCACTTCTTTTCTTTGGCTAGGGTCAGAATTTAGGACATTCTCTTCACAATATCATTCTTTTGCTGCTAGATCAGCTTGTAAATCTTTCACTTCTTCACCAACTCGAGCCACCTCCAAGGCCAAATAAGATACTCTCTCTTCAACTACTATCAAAGACGCAGATTCTGTTTACTCTGCTATCCAACACTTGTCTACTGGAAAGCCCACTCGATCATTATCGTATCATTTTCACCCCGTTTTCAGATACTCTCGTCCAGCACAATGTTTTCACCCAAAGGTCAAGATTATGGCTCTTTCGGTTTCGCCTTTACCATCACTCGGGCTTTACAAGCCATTTGCCTGATTTGCATTCTTAGTATGTCTGCAAATTTCATCGCAGAGATCAATTCGGTCAACACAGCCCCCCCATCAGTTATCGTTGGAACCCTCAGTATTGTGTGTTATCCTCATTCCCAGATTTCTTCTCAACTCTTACTAATTTCTACCAGGTTGTGATTGAGGTTGTGTTACTTCTTATAGGCTATCTTCTCTATCTTGAGCTCCAACTCAGCTTCCTCTTGGCCACCGCATTCGATGCAGCGGCTCTTATTGCTCTTATTGTGATTTCTGTGAAAGTCGGAACGCCACTTTCTTATCTAGAATGTCCTGCCCTTCCCAATGTAGGAGTGACTTCGGCATTCGTCGCATCAACTGTCGGGAATTTCTCCAAAGCCAATTACTACTTTTGGGCCGGTGCATCGAAGACGGCATGTTACGAAATGAAAGCCATCTGGGGATTTAGCATGGCACTTTGTGTGCTATTTTTCTTCAGTGGCATTATCAACATGTGCATATGGAAAAAGAACAAGCTGTTTTCGTCGAAGCAAGATTTGGAGTATCAAGGTTAAGCCAATACAAAAAGATAGATAAAAAGTAGCACAGTGGTGCACAGGTGGGAAGAGTTGGTTGATGTACAAAACGCCTACTGAAATATGGAAGCAATGGAGACTACGATCACGATAGGAAGCAGGAAAATTGGGATAGGAGTAGAAGGGTTATCTAAATATAGGTACCCAAAAATGAATGCGGAAGATACTGCACCAAAACTTTCGAGATTTGGTGTTAAATCAACAGCATCGAAAATCAGCAAGGAAGGTCATGGGTCAAAGGGAAAAAGGAAAAAGGCGGGGTTCCTCTGGTGCATGAAGGGGACGTAATAAGGTGGACAAAATTAGTTCTCATGGTTGGGAGGTTTTCTTCTGTTGGCATCGACTGGTTAATGTTTGATTTTTTGTTTTAGGTTGCAATAATCGTCAATGAGACTTAATGAATATACAATTATTTTGATTTTTACACATTACCCATCGTGTTTCCTGCACCATAAGAGTGAAAGAATGAAAGAATGAACGCCCAATCTACTTTCGAGTCCTGGCTCACCCCAGCCTCAGAAACTGGAAACTAGCACCGTCCACGGCCCACCCCGCCATTCAACCCGTCAAATCTAATAAGTACTAGGTATGCTCCGTAGTCTTCTGATCTATTAGCTTCGCGGATCGAAAAAAAATTAATTCTTCGTCCCGTCCCATGTATTTAGTTGCTGCACCATACCCGGATTCCGACCCGGCAATATATATTCCCCCCATTATGACAAAAAAAAAGTTACTGAATTCATCAACGACAATCTGACCAAACAAGAATGATTCATTCGTCAAACATGGCATCGGTGCTCATTGGCTCCCAAATAATTTGGAATTTCCATCGCCAAGCGAGGCAGGGTAAACGTAACGTGTACCACGTACTGCAACACAGCACAGCACATATAGAACAGGACCAAGGCTTTGGGAAAAGTCATCGGTACCAAGAAGCAAATCGTGCCATCGTCTGCACATCATCTGTTTGTGTGTGGCGGTAAGATATGCGTAATGACATGTTGGGTATTATGATTGGATGAACGCAAAAATTGTGAGATCTTACAAGCAAACGGAACTCTGCGAATCATTTGGGGTTGTGATATGTTGGGTGCGGAATTGCTTGACAAGAGGTTATCATGGGTAGTATTAGATGCCCTTCTGCGAAGTATGAGAAAAGGTTGCTCTGTTCAGAAATCTACAGATTGTTTTTTTGGAGGAGATATGATGGTTTATATTTTGCTTTTCTTCAAAAGAATCTCATCATTTTCCTAATAGATGTTGTTTGGTTAGCGATCATATAAAATTAGCCCTCGAAATGATTTTTTGGGATTAGTTCTTCCTTCATTCATGCAATGCGAATAAATAGATGCCCAGCTTTTGACAGGCTTCAATCAATTATCATTTCTTTTTTCGAAAGAATGTTGTCAACCAAATCCTGCTTTGAGAAAAAAGAAAAGATATGACAAGAGGCCTGTGTTGTATGTATGTATGTATGTACGTACCTAGTAGTACGACGCATCAGTCAAGGAACTTTAGATGCTCTTTTTGATGGAAGAGGCGTCTTCCGTTTCTCGAAACGAGGATCAAGGGAATGAAGATTTATCTAGCATCTACCTCTACTCTAAACTTTGAATCTTGGGTGGCATCAAAGATCTTGGTAAGAATTATATCATACATGTTGAAGATGACCATTCCACTCACCTGCTGATATGACTGACTGTACCTCCCCAAAAGCCATCCATCAATCAATCGTAGATAGCTGCAACTTTGCACTCGTACCAGCCATACCATATTCCACATTGTCGGTACCAATAAAAACATTACGAGGGAGACGGTACTATTTCTCGGTAGTAGGGTAGTAGCATAGTAGCATAGTAGCATACCTAGTAGCATACCTAGTAGCACTCCATTATAGGCTAACACTTATTAGCCTGGCCTGGCATCCCAAAAGTCATAGATCCGCTTGGACCTAAAGTCTTACATTACGAGTCTACCACCTTGTACAAATCAGCGGGCAAAAATTGATTAATCATTTTCAGCTGTGGTCAAGATGGGCCAATTACACCCTTATCTTAATTCTGGATGTTATATATCCATACTGATACCAATATGGTCTAGTAGTAAGTCAGAAGCTGGGTGGATATATACTTCTTGTTCCTACTGCGCCTCTCTTGAAGTATTGCTCTCTATCCCGAGGTCTCTATCTAAGGTATCAAGGAAGTCTATAGAGATTTCGCATCTCAATCTTCATTTTACTATCGACGCAAACATGGCTAAAACAATATTCACAACGATTACACCTCTCCCTCCTAATGTCTCCCGCCAAACGGTCCTCGACACCCTACACGATCATCTCGAAATGATCGATCTCAATCCATCCCACGCTGAACGCACACCCACCAAGCCCCCTTCCTCTGCTACCCCTGAAGAATATCACTGTCAATGGTATCGCATTACCGACAGAATAGCCTATCTACCCGGCAATCTCTACACCGGCACCGTATCCTTCAACGCCTGTTTCCATGATTTGGCAAATGGACTACAAACGCATTGCTATGCGCCCATGGGCTTAGATATCAAGGAAAAATGGACGATCGAAGGAAACATGCCTGGAGAACCAGCCGTTCCGAGAGAAATCGGCATTAATGCGCCGGTGGAGGGACTATACATCCGAGAAGATGTAGAGATGAAATGCAACATTCTGATGACGAGATTCGTGCGGAAAACCTTACAGGAATGTCTAAAAGCGCTGGTGGCTCGATTAGTAGTAAAAGCGCAATTGGCAGAGGCGCACGAGAGGAATAGGAGATTGACGGTTGGAGGCGCAAGTGGATATGAGAGGGAAGGTGATACGATGACGCCGCCCTTGAGTCCGCCATTGAGGAGCCCCGGAATGGCTTCGGGGGGCAGCGTTGGTAGGAGAGGAAGTGCATATAGTGGATTGAGAGTCCCGACGAGTCCTCCATTGACCCCTTATAATCCTGAGAAATGGGCCGAGGCGGGCATGAAGGGCCATCCGGCTTTAAACCCGTACACACCGCTTCAATTACAGCAGCAGCAACAGCAACAGCAATTATATCAGATGCATCATGATAGGAAGAGTTACGGGGGACAAGATCAGAGATGGTCGGGCATTAGTGATAAAACACAAACTTCCTTGCCCGGTCCTCCGAACTATGCAAATAAACCTGTCAACTACACGCATAAGCCTACCAGGATCTCCGAAATGGAAGCGCCGCCCGGCCCGGTTGAATTGCCGTAGGTGAAGAGGGAGTAGGAGGCATGAAGAACAAGATCTCGAGGATAATTGTCGGTAATGGATGGGAAGAATCGCTCGGTTGGTATAGTTAATTAAAGAAGGAGGGTTATCATCAGCAAAGGGTTTACGGGGTTCGGGGCAAGGAGTTTGATACCACTTACCAACACCGAGGCATCTGCTTCGAAGGCACACCCAGTTGCATGATCTTAATACAACTCAGACAGACACATGCATCGTACTGTCGTTTCAGGAGGCCATGAAGAAAGGAAAGTCATCATGACAGGAATGGAAAAAAGGGATCGACGGATTAAAAACTGGCCGTTCGTTTAGTGTGTTGGCGAAGCGCCATGTGATGGCACGTTTTTTTGAATGTACATTAACGACGATTTATGACATTGGGAGGAAAGACTTTAGGTAATTTCGAAATATTTGGAGCCTTGGTCATTTTAGTTTTTCGAATCTTTGAATTTATTTCGGCGTTAACATCATCCTAATTCATGCATGAACATTCCTCATGGGAAATTACATGTGTTTGCATAATTTAGAGATTCACAATAATGACGTTCAAAGTTCCCCATGTCTCAGAGGTCGGCTGTGAACAAAATGAACAAATTTTATTGAGGATCTATGTGTACAAACAAACCCCGCATCATACACGCTCATGCCCCAAACCCCTCTAAATTCCTATCTATGATGCCATTCTGCTCATATCGTTTCTTATACGTTGGTAATCGAGGAGACCTATACATGTCAGTAAAAAATTCAAAAAAAAGTAATGGAATAAGAAGTTGTTAGCATACCTTCGATCGAACCAACAGCACTAATTGCAATATCTTGATCCCACAACTTTCTTTGCGCAAAGCTCATAACGTCCTTCTCGCTAATGGCCCCAATAACACGCTCAATCTCCTCTGGTCCCATACGACGGCCAGTGGTGATGATTTGTCTTCCGATATCTTCAGCGACGGCAGTGGTGCCGTCTAAGGAAAGAAGAATGGATGCCTTGAGTTGAGCCTTGGCACGCTCAACTTCGGCCTCGGTAACGTTATATGATAGACGAGACCATTCACGGAGAGTGAAATGAACTAAATCGTCAATACGGGTGGTCTTGTCAGTGACAAGGTAGATACCCCAAAGTCCGGTATCGCTATAACTTGTTGAGAAACTCATAAAGCTGTTGGCCAAGTCGTTCTTGTGGACGAAACCACTGAGCTTGCTACCCATGTGAGGAGCATTGCCCATAGCTTTATCCCAGTTACCGACGATAGCTTGGGTAACCAAGGCAGTAAAGTAATCATCATCTTTCCAGCTGACACCCTCGACAGCGATGGCAATGTTGGCAGTTGGGATGGTGTCGTCACGAACTCTGACCTCAGAACCAATAAATTCTGGCTTTTGCTTTTGAGCGTTGGCAATGGCGAGAGCAGCGCTGGAATGTGGTTGAGATGCAAGACCAGCAAAGTGCTTCTCGGCGAGTTCAACGAGTTGCTGGTGGGGAACACCTCCGGCACCAACAAGAACCATACGATCAGCAGTGTAGTTTGTCTTAATATAGTTGGTCAAGTCCTCTCTTTGAATGGATTGGATGTTTTGAGCGGGTCCCAAAATGGTACGTCCTAAAGGTTGTCCTTGGAAAGCAGTTGCGTGTAAATGATCGAAAACGACTTCCTCCAATTGCTTATCAACCTCCTCGGATTCTCTCAAAATCACATCACGCTCTCTGTTAATCGCCGAAGGTTCGAGTTTGGAATTTTGAAGAATATCGGAGAGAATGTTGACAGTTGCTGGTACGTCAGAGTTGAAAGCCTTGGCGTAGTAAACTGTGTTTTCACGCTTCCAGAGAGTTAGTAAAGTGCCCGCGCTATTCAAATGAATGTAAACATACGGAAGTGTAGGCGTTCAAATGGCCTCCCATGTTCTCAATTTCCAACTCCAATTGATGCTGCGTTCGGTTGCTGGTTCCCTATTCTCGTTGTAAGCCCAATTGAACTTTCCACCCGAGACTGAAGTATACCTTGAAGGCAAGATGTTCCAAGAAATGAGCAGTGCCATTGGTCTTGTCGGTTTCTGCCCGAGAACCGGCATCGATCCATACACCAACTGTCGAGGTTTGTGCCCATGGCGAGTGTTCTGTAGCGATCTTTTCTCTTGTCAGCACTTTGCCCCTCCATCATTCATATTCAAAACTTACCGTTAGACCGTTTGAAAGAGTTGTGGTCTCTGTCTTGACGCCATTTTTTGTGACTGGAGTCGCGAATCCTCTTCTCAGTCCAGATACGACATTTGGAGCAGCGCGGGTGCGCAGTCCTTTTGTAAGGTTTAATGCTAACCGCCGAGACGCCATAGGGATATGATGTGAGGGTTGTGGTGGAAATAAAACAAATTGAAGATAACCCGATGAGTTCAAATTACTAGAATTTAGTAAACCTGAAGAGCTTAGTCGTTGATCATATTTCAACCAATCAAATTTGTTCCGGCTTTGATGACCTTACACGTGACTTGTTGCCGAGCTACCTAGTTATTCCGAACATCGTCGACCGAGCATTGAAGGACCTGAGTGATATGTCGTCGACTCTTTTACACTCAATAATTGTAATAGAAATTCACAATGGCTTCATTCATCAAACCATCAATCATTAGGCAGACTTGCCTCGCTGCGTCGAAGCGCAATTTCTCAACAAAGATCCCCTCCAGTTTCCCCGCAATCAACAAGCCCGCTGGTCGCAGTACTTTTGTTCGAGATGCATTGCCAGGTTCAATGCGTGTAGCGGCATTCCATGCAAGTGGCAGGCAATCAATTCTACCCCCATTACCTCGTGAGCTTTCCACTATTGATATGCTTTAATTCTATTGCTAACTACTTCACAGAATCTATTGATGGAACCTGTATGTTGACCCGCCCGCGAGCCAATCCACCATAAACTAATAGTCTATATAGCAAACGATGCAGCACCCGTACCTAAGCCATCCCCCTCCCACGGCTCCTACCATTGGACCTTCGAGCGTTTAATCGCTGTTGGTCTCGTTCCTCTCACAGTCGCCCCCTTCGTTTCCGGATCATTGAATCCAGCTACCGATGCTCTTCTTTGCGCGGCTATTCTCATCCACTCACATATTGGCTTCGAGTCGTGTATTATCGATTATTTCCCAGCAAAGAGAGTGCCAAAAACCAAAGCTTTATTTTGGTGGGGACTAAGGGGAGCAACTGTTTTGGTTGGAGTTGGATTGTATGAGTTCGAAACAAATGATGTCGGAGTTACTGAGGGTATCAAGAGAATTTGGCGCGCATAAGAGGGCCGGGAGGAGTTTGTATTATTCAAGAATAAGCAGCGTACACGCAGTACAATATCAAGGCTGTCCAACAAATGTCGCTTTAAGTTTGTCAAGTGAGATCGCCATTTGCCTAGAATTTTGAGTGTCTTTACAGCAAAATACGGGTTCCCGTGGTCTTTTTTCAAGCTTGAAAAGTAACATCAAAGCAAAGTGTAATGGCAGAGAGTGATGCCAGCTTGTTAAACCTCTACCTTGCCGAATTGCTTTACCAGAAACACTAGACTGACATCGAGTACCTCACCACGCTTTGCTTCTGTTGATATACCTTTGCATACATTTTGTCATTAAGACAGTATATCTCCAGTATAGGATACTCCGTTTTGCTACAGTCTCGGAAGCCCGACCCAGAAAATGTAGAACAGGAGGCAATATCTCATTCAATCGCCAGTATGTTATGCAAAGTCAATTTGTTTGTCTTGACGCGCATTTATGAAAGGGGAGCAGGAGATCGTTGGAAGATGCATTAGAAAACTAAGTCCATTTTCTTTTGCACCATGCAGGTGATGAGACTCTCACCCCGAATCTCCTTGCTGGGGTCGCCAAAATCAATCATAAATATATAAGAAGCGTTCCTTTAAAACCATGATACCCAATCTCACCGTCAGACGCGATTCAAGCAAGCAAAGAAGAGTAGAGAATAGAGTTCGAACAGCATGACTCAATTGAGGGTGAGCAAAATTCCAAAAAATTGAAATCATGTAATGTAAACGATCCTGTTTCCAATTCAAACCAGACGAACTGAGTTCTTCAATCAACAATGTCTTCGGATGTTAAGCAGCGGTCCCGTTTGAGGGGATGTGAAGACCCAGTGCGTTACCACTAAGCCATCTGGACTTTGTTTCTTGGTGAAGTGATACGGATTGTTTATACTTATATAGTTAGACGAAGAGCCTCACTCTTGAATGTCCTGTCACTTTGTACCTGTGTTGCTTATTACTGTTTGTATCCATTAGGCCTAAATCCGCACTGCCTCATGTAATACTGAGCCACAGTGAGAACTCAACTTCTTCGTATTTTTATCGATCAAGTTTTCAATTTGTCTTCATCACTACCATATTTTCGAAAACGCTCCTACTAGCAAGACCGCATTATGCCACAAAATAGAGTATGCAGATTTCCCGCTTGAGAAAACGAGAAACTAATGTGACTCTAGCTCTTCCCTTTAACCTGTCTAACCCCCACTCCATTCCAACGTCTGTCTCCATTTCCCGCAGAATCCCTCACCACCAATAAAAACATCGACTACAATTGGTATGGGGTTTTCGATCGTCACAAAATAGTTACAGAGGCGACTTCTTTCCTCTCTACCCACACTTCTCTCTCAGCTTCATTTATGTCCTCTACCTTTTCTGACTTCCTCGATATTGCTCGGAAACATTGCAATGAGTATGAAAGAATTCCAACAGAGACCTGTTGGTTTACGATCCGTCTCACCAAGCCGAGTGATGTGTTTGTGATGCCTAGGTGGCATCAAGATGGGAGAATGTTCGACTGCACCTGTCTCCATTCCCATTCGGGACACGAGGATGAGGCATCCAGCAGCGACCCTAAGAAGAAAAAGGCAATTCACAGTAAATATGCCACCACACTCCTTGGCCCTTGCACTCGACTGCTCCCAGAAACTCCTTTTGTTAGAAGTAGCATGCTCGAAGTCATGGATTTGAGTCATGAAGAAGAAAGGATTCAATTGGCAAAGCGGTTTGAGAACGAAGAATGTGTTAGTTTGGAGGTGGGAGATATAATTCGTTTTACTTGGGGAGATGAAGATTCACCTGTTCATTCGGAGCCGGATATCAGTTTCAGTAATAGATTGTTTCTCAATGTAATGTTCGGCAGTGAAGAGGAGCTTAGACAAATGTGCAAGTGGCGGGATATGGAATTCAGAGAGTAAAAGATTGATTTTGGATGAAAGAGTCGACGACCCTTTCTGTTTAAAAGCGATTCACTTTAACAAAACTGCTCCTTGTCTTTGATACGTACAAAAGGCAATAATACAGACAGAGCAGGTAGAGCTGGAGGATATGGCTGGCCTCCGTATTCGTTGGCAGGTTTTATAAATCTCTTTTCTTGTGGACCAGAAAAGAAAGATGAGACATGTAACTAATGGATAAGTTGCGCATCATTGTCAGATGAAGTTATTTGATTTTTTGTCTATAATTGACATGTTCATTAAACTATGGAATCAGGAACCGACATAACCCTCGCCACGACTCTCAGCAATCACCACGAACTGAACTCCATACTCCTATCAAAAACTCAATACACAGTCAATGTCAAGCGAACCTACCAGCAACACGCTTCTGTTTCTTATTCGATTGCCCGAGCATTGCAGATCTAGAAATAGACGGAGAAGCCTCGAGAGTCTGTTTATTTTCCTGAGCTTGTCTGTTGGGGTTACGATCTGCTTCTAACTCGGACTTCGAGATCAATGTAGAAGTAATTTGTTGTGCGGGGCTTCTGAGTTTTCGTTTTCGGGAATTGGGGACATTAGTGCTCAGTTGAGTTTCTCGACGTGGGGGTTGGATGATAGGAATGCCATTTTCATCCAGTTCTTCTACGTCTTCTCCACCGTGTACAAATTCCAATGCTCGTCCCATCGAAATATCGGTCATTATCATTTCATCTCCACTCTGAGAACCTGGAGTCTGTAGGCCGGTCTCATGATCTTGGTCATCCGTATCCATAACCTCAGTACGCGTGTGCAAAAGTTGTATGTTAACGTTCATTTTAACTTCTAAACCCTTGGGAAGCTTTGGCAGCGAGAAGTCGAATCCGGAGAGGATAGCTTTGGTCGTGCGCTGGAGGAGAGATTCCTATTTTTTTTGTCAGGAGAGTTTGTTTGTGCAGGCATAAGTAATTCGAGATGATGCGCAGATACGGAAGATGAAGTATCAGATCAGAGGCAAAGAAGAGAAATTCCAATGCATACTTGAAAGACTTACCAATTCAGGCCCTCCATTTGTCTCGTTCAATTTCTGTTCAATAGCAGCTAATTCCCTGGCTTGATCCCTCCGACGGGCAAGACGTGATTGATTCTCGACGAAAGCAACGATTCCCTCTTTAGCAGTGGGCTTTTCTGTACCGGCAGCTGTGAGTCGCGCCAAAAGCTCTTTGGCGGTGAACTTATTGAGGTCCATGCTGCTTGGTTGATATTTTATGACACGAGTTGAGAAGGGAGAGGTGAGGGTGGGTTGTGTGTTTGTTTCGTTGCTGGTTGAATGAATACATGGATTTTGGAGATTCGATATATGCTATGCTGTAGATGAGAATCAAGATGGGATTTTTTTTGTCATTAAATAGATGGGTGAATGAGAAGGCCGTAGAATTAGCGTTCTTGTGAGTTTTCTACAATGCTGTAGAGGTGAATTCGCCGGGTTAAAGAGAGCCAATGAAACGAGATAAATTGCCAAAAAAAAAGAATCGAGTGGAGTTATTTTCCAGAGATTTGAACTTTGGAGAGGCGTAATGACCTATCTTTGTTTGGGAGGACTAGTTAGCAGCTGATGTGGTAATAGCTCTTCCTCTATACATAGAACTCAAGAGCCATGGACTTTTTGAATAGTAAAAAGGAATATTCAACCTTAAAAGGGGCGGAGTCAAGTGCGTATCTTCATTGATGATCTGCGGTCTCAAGAAAGAGAAACAGCATTTAGAGGTGACCACTAAAATAGGTTGCACATTTGTATCTTTCTACAACAATTATGAGAGATATTCCATTATGAAATCTAATATTGTGAATCACGGAAACCAACGTCTTTGTTTTATTCGGAAGAGTGAATTACGCCTCTATACACTCGGCGCATTATATTGGGTTGATTTGACTTGCCGCAATCCACAACACCTTCACATACAGCATCATAAATACTTAATTTTATTTCCAACAAGGCACCAGAATTCAGTGGTATCATTGCAAGAACTTTAATTAGTTGATATCTCAAGATTTTCGAATTACCATGTATGATTTATCTTCCTTTCATATGATATAAAAACCTACTCAAGTAGATTCTATCTCAATCCAAACCTAAGCGAGAGAAGACCTAATTCAACAGAACCAAATCCATCTATCTGCCATCTCAAACTACAAACTTGGGTGAATAATAAGCTGATCTAATACATCAAATAGAATTGTGGAATCAAATGCATCATTAACTGACAGTAGTACAGCCACTCAACTCACTCAAACTCCATCGATAAAAGAAAGTTCGTTGACAACCCCCCTTTCTCCTATCACTGTTGTAATCCAGTAGTCCAGTAGTCCAATGAACAACAACCTCAATTTGCCAACCCAAAATCATCACTTCAAAAGTACTTACAAGTACACAATGCCAAATCAACATTGTTGATCCACAACAAAGTTCATCACCCGGCCGATGTCTAGAGTGACTAGTCTTTCCAAAACCAGGTTCTCTCCAACTTTCTCTAATCAACTTCTTAACAACACCACACCACAAGATCTCAACCCACCAACAACCTTTAAAGAAAATTAGGTCTTCTTTCTTCTAACCATACAATTACTTGATATTCTTGCAAGTGATGAAACTCTTCCTTATCACAAGTAAAAGTTTCACAATCCTTTATACTCGTTCATTGCATTCTTACAATTCATGCTCTACACCGTAAATTGTTGACGAAGAGCAAACCATTGCTCAGCTCATATAATTACAAGCTCTCAACAAGTATTTGAAATGACTTTCATTCCGAATTGAGCCCATTTTCGTGGGGCCAACGATTCGAGCAATCCAAGATTTCTATTTAGGGATATGGCCACTCCACACATGCTATGGATATGGAATTGATAATTACTTTCTGGATCTATGGGAGGAATGCTTCTTTCATAGGATACACATTGGCGCCATTGAGGTTAATTTATTCTGATACAAGGAGCTCATGTATCCCAAATGCGGGGGATCTACATACGTCTACCTTAGCGGCACTACTAGTATAGTAGTTCAACTAGCCATAAATAGAGTTTAAATCCACAACATTGACCCAGTTTCTCGGATGTGGCAAAGCATATATCAAATAATGACATAAGAATGATAAGATAGTCCTCGAGAACCTCAAACCTACCAAGCAAAGATCAAAATGGAGTGGAATGACACGAAGTTCTACCAAAAATGAATCACGATCACAACCATGATTCCGACGCTCTAGTAGTTGCTCGCTATCATAAGACAAATTCATATACTAATACAAATTCAACACCAATATGGACCGGAATCTTCGATCCTTCTTTCCGAGTCTTGATACTTCCTCGATATCTGGGTGTGCAGACGGCCATTGTACCCATTCTCTCTTCTCGACGCATAACGAGTTTGGAGTACGAACAGGAACAACAGAAACTGCGAGAACAGCGACAAGAAGAACAATCCCAAGAATCCGAATCAAAGAAAACTCTCGAGAGCTCGAGTCCTACACCAAGCATCCATAGTTCCTGTTCTTGTTCCTGTTCCTGTACCTCTGAATCCTCGCATTCCGCACCTCGTACAAGTAGTTCCTCATCCGATTCCTCATATACTTCCATTTCTTCAACTACGATTTCCTCAACTACAAATTCTACACATATCCATACCGACCCCAAAAATCCTAGCATAAGCATCTCCGAAGAACAATCTCTCCATAACCCCCAACTTTCCCCTGAGAGCCTCGCAAGTCCAGATCACTTCTCAGAAATGCAAGATACGCCGACTCGGACTTCGACACCCAAACCAATGTTGGATGTACTCTCAGATTCGAATACAAATTCGGATTGCGATGATGATGATTATGAAGGTTTAGTTGATGAGGACGATGATCTTCAACCTGTGATCAAGGATAATGAAGAGGAAGATTCGGCAATATGTGATCTCATGGAGGGATTTCGCAAGATGAGTATATGAATTTTGAAGAAGGGATTAGAGAACTTTTGGGAGAGAAAGAGTAGTGGAATGGATAACGGGGTATATTGGGGTGGTTTTTGAGATATACTCAGAGAGTGTATCCAATATTATGATTCGAAGATCTTTGTCTCTCATTGATACTCGTCTGCTGGAGTGCAGTACATCCAGATATTCTCTAGAGTCTATACCACTACCAAATTCGGAATGCGTTACAATATCGACGACAAGCAAAAAGCGCCCAGAGGATTAACAACCCCAACCTCCCATCGCAGTTCCCAACCAACATACCTCGCATATCTACCCATCATCTCCTCCCACAGATCCAAGCCAGCGCCACCAAGAAGACAAATCCACCCTCATAATACGGACTCCCAATCCCGAATCCTCACTCCTCGATGTCGAATACCTTTTTTCACATATACACATACCATACATAGCACATCCCAGACACGACGCAGAACAAACAATACTTGAGACGAATCGAAACGTCGCGGCCGAAAACCTGCTTATCAGCGAACTTCGCGGCGGCGGATGAAACAAAAAACTTCGATGAAATCTTACATATCTTGAGGGGAGAGTATTTCGATGCCTACTTGAAGGAGACGAAAACAAAGACGAGAAAAGAGAGGAAGTGACGAGGACTTACTTCTCTTATGTATATATATATCATACAACTCCGGTGTATAAATGCTCCTGGGGGTATTAGTATACTGTATACTGTATATTCATAGAGTACTATCCATACCTAACTACATATCCTATTTCCATCGCAGTCGCCCAAAATTGAAAATAAACACAAATACAAATACAAATACAAACCATCTTCCCCTCACCTTCTATCCTCCAATCCCCAATCCCCAATTCTCATACCTCAACAAAAACAACAAAAAACACAACACAAGCACCCCCATCTAACAAACAGGCTTATCTTTAAAAAGCAGAGCTCGCTCGCTAGCACCGAGCAAGCCAGCCCCTTTTCTAATTTCTACCTACTCATTCATCTATATTTCATTCCTATTCCTATTCCTATTCCTATTCCCTTTTTGATCCTCCAAGATTTTTATATACATACATACATACATACATACATACATACGTTTATGTTTATATATTTATACATCATTCCTTTGAGTAGATACTATACCATCTATACCTAGGTAATCATCAAATGTACAATATAAATTTATTTTAATATCAAAACTCATAATCGATCAAAATCATTCAATCAATGAACCGATCAATCAAGCAATCAAATCAAAATATTAAAATAATATAAAAAAATTCGCTCTATCTTTCTAACCAAAAAAGAACGCGTTAAATACTCCACGCTATGCCCTTCTCCATACATGCCCTTGTATATCCATACCGATCCCATACCATACCATACCATGCCTCCCAAGAAAGATAACCCACATCCAAAAAAGAGAGGAAGGAAGAAAAAATAAAAGTTCCAATCCCATCCATGCTCACTCATCTAAACTCCTACAAAATGCTAATATACACTTGCTATCAAAGGTATTTCATCGAAAATTCTCATCGCTACGCTGTACCTCAACACCCAAGCTCCTTTCGTTCATTTCCCATACCTCGTTTGGGTTCGTCTGCATTATATCCCGCGTCCCTCGGCTATAATCAAGTATACAGGAATGTTGAAGTCCCATGTTCTTATATTATCGCCGTGATGAGATCTAGACCTTCTAATCGTCGGAATTTTCTTCCCTTAAAGCAAGATTTTTTAGTCCCGTAATGACTTCAGCATCGGTATCAATTTTCTCGGGTTGAGGGGTGAGTTGATCATCAAGTCTGACACCGCCCCCTTCAAGCGCCGAATCCTCTTCGTAATCGTCATCTTCAATTGCGTTGTCGTAGTATTCCTGATCTTGACCTTCTCCCTCTAACAGCATACTTCTTCCCAAACCATCATCACCCTCTATTGACTCCATCAAAAGACTTTCATCTAGACCTTCTTCGTAGTAATTGTCTTCGTCTAAAGATTCGCGAGAGATATAACTATCACCCAAATGTTCATTGTCTTCTTCTTCCTCCTCATCCTCTTCTTCCTCATCTTCTCTTTCTTCAAGATCCTTTTCATCACTCTCAGACCCACTGAAATCGTCAAGCTCGAGGACAGGTTCTCGCCAATATGTAAAATCGGTGTATTCCTCACCTCCGCTAGTGATGAGGGTGTTTACGGGTGGAAAGTAATGATCCACAACCTCTCGCATATTCACATAGCTGTATCGTAATTTGTTGAGACTGAGCAAATCTAACGAAACTTCTGCATAACTGTTGATCGTGAAGATACGATTGCTTGGGATACTGACAGAGCGGTATGATAATGCATCAGTGAGCCTGTTGCCAAAACCTGCATAGAATGGTGTGCGATTAGGGCCGAACAGGTTCTTAATATCTCTTAGACAAGCCATTTTGAAGACTTCTGGCTTTCTAATATAAACTTCTCGCCTCAAAGCTGCAAGCGTTCTATCAGGACTCAAGATGGTTGGACCTTTCGGTAAGCGATAGTTCTCCTGTACCACACCATTGAGGTAGGCTCTGGTTGTATCAGCTTGACCGACCGATCGAGAGGTCAAATACATGATATTGTAACCATTGTTGATGATCTCCGTGTAGAGTTTGGCAACTCCGATATGAGTCCAATCTCTTCCGATGTAATTTAAAACATGACCTAAAGCATCCGATTTTGTGATGGTACCATCAATATCGGAAATTACGATAGGAACGTCATATCTCCAGAGATACATATTTGCCTGACAGGTTGCTCGGTTGACAGTAAAGCTCACGGGATTTGGGCCAGACTTGAGGCCGAGAGCTTTTAATTGATCGCTAGTCAACCGTAAAGTTTTGGCATAGTTTCGATTTGGATCACCGGCAGTTCCAGTGGGTGTCTTGGGTGGTGTTTGCATTCCCAATGACTCCGAACCGGCACGTCGGTGCGTTGGAACGATCGGTGGATGAAGGATATCACTATCGGTTTCGCTACTGTATCCTAAATCCGAAGAAGTGTCGGTCGTCAACCCAGAAGCATTAATGCCTGCCATTGCCGCCCTCTGACTTGCAGCTTCTTTTGCCTCTTCACTGCTATATATCCAAAGGTTTCCGTTTTCATCCGCACCAATGAGAGCACCAATATCATAATTGCCTTCCAACTCTTCTGATAAAACCTTTCGCGCAATAACCTCTGCTCGAAGAGCATCATCGTCACTACTTTTGTAGCCCGTCATATCCAACATCAAGTCACCGGTTTCGGTAACCTGACTTGGGATGTTTGAGGCTTGAAGACGATTCGACAGTGCCATCGCCCTTTCTATTGCTTCGCGTGTGGGCAGAGGTGGAGGGCTGTGCGATCTTTCCGTGAAAACATCCGATTGTCCATCGACAGCTGCAACAGTGGGTGTCATGGATCGTGTTTGTCTATCTCGTTCCGTCAAATCGCTAATGTTCGTGCGAGCCGAGGATGACAAGAATTCGTCTGTATGGCTACGTTGAACTCCAGAATAATCTCCAGGAAGGGTTCTATCAATTGCCTGCTCGGAAGATATCGATGGCGGTGTCAAAGCACCTATTCTGGTCAGTAAAGAACATCTGAAAATGATCTTGGCAGCTTACTGAGATTACTTTGCCTCCTAGGATATGGACCTCCCGCAGATTTTGTAAAACTGTCTGATCTCAAACTTTTATGGCCCATGTCTAATGCTAGGAAGTCAGGTTCCGATAGACTCGCTGGGTGCGCACCCGATGCTGGTAATGGTGGACTGGAAACTGGCGAAACAAGAGGTGATGTCTGCATAGCTTCTGGAATATTATCGCTGGTCTCGAAAACGAAGAATGCCTCCCCCCCTTCTCCCAACTTCATGGCGTAATCTTGTTTGACATCGTTGACTCTGAATTCGACCTTCTTCTCGTAGGGTCGAAGGAGAGAGAACTTCCCGAAGCGAACGTGAAATGGTGAACATGCCAATGATCCATCTTCTTGTTCAACGACTATAACATCGATCGCTCCGCTGAGAGTTGCTGGATTTATCGAATTCCAGGTTTTCGAAACCGAACCGCTGATACTTCGCACGTATTGCATTGTCGGTGTATTGTAATGAAAAAAGAGATGTTTGTTGGGATGTGGTGTAGTACGGAGGCGGATGTCACCAACGAAGATTTGTAGATGCGCCCGGATTCGCGAAGTGTTGAGAAGTTAATAGCGGAACTTGTGAGAATTATATGTCGATTAGGTCATGCGTATATTGCTTTAAACTTTGCGACTGATCAAGTGGGGTTAATCCTAGATGAATGTTTGTTGAATGGATGGTGGTTTATTATGTAAAAAGGTGCGTAGGTATAGTAAGATGGTTGTTGAATGAAACCTTTGGCTGGAAAGTCGGTAGTATTGTTCTATCGTATTATACCTAGGCACAGCTTCTACGGAGGGTGAGACTTTGGGGGGTCAAAAAGGGAGGATGGATAACGAGTGAATGTGGTAGAAAAAGGAAAAAATGCGAGAATATAGAAGCAATGAATAATTCTATATGGTAAAGTTGTACTTCTGTCCGGGAAGGGAAGCAGGTGAGGGAAGGGAAGGGAAGGGAAGGGAAGGGAAAAGTGTTGATGTTGATGCGGATGTTGAGGGTAATAATATGGAGGGTTGGGAATGAGAATGCGACCAAAAGCAATAGGTGACTGACGACACGGAGAAAATGGATTAAGCTCAAAGGGGATGAAAATCCGGTGAAACCCCTGCCAGTAAGGAGAAGTGAGAATTCCCAAAGATTCTAGTCATGCAGTTGAAAGTTTCGATGCTTATTAGATACCTGGTAGCCAATTTCTATTTTCGAGCCGGCCGTGAACCGAGAGACATACAGGAAATGGGGACGGGGGACATGGCTGGGAATATGAATAGATACTAGGTATATATAAAGATATATATACAGACACATATGTATACATATATATAAAGATATATACATATATATATAAAGATACAAATAAAGATACCTACATAATATAAGTCTCAGAATATCGACTGAGGCACTGGATTAGATGAGTTGACATGAGTTGACATGAGCTGACATGAGATAAATGGACGAGGGATTGAGGACACAGGCCTCGGCAGGTCAGAAGTACTAGGTATACTCCGGACTGGAAGAAAGTTCTTGTGTGAATGTGTGATGAATGTGTGATGAATCTGTGATCGATTCTCGATGCATTTGAATGTGGAGTAGAGCACAACACATGTGACAGGAGAATTCAATCCCGATGTATGGAGTATTCACGTAATGGTTCCAAGATTGATTACCCAATGATCAATTCCTACTTTGGGAATGATGGATTTGATTGCGGTCGAATGAAAAGAAAGTCTGGCCCTCGGATGCAGAGAATACTTGGGGAGAAAAGTTTTCTCGTATTGGTTCATTTGGTGGGACAAGTACCTAGGTAAAGAAGTGTCTATGGAGTTGAATGTGATGCAGCATTTATGGATCGATGCCGATATCTGGAAATGTTGAGCTGATTTTACATGTGAAAGGAGAGGGGGAGGGGGTAATGAGCAATGATCGGTAAGCGAGTGGAGGAAGAAGGAGGAAGGATTCAAGAAGGAAGCGTATATGAGGAGGAGTATCCGTTTATACTAGGTATGTATATAGTAGAGGTAGTATTGTATATATTAGGTATGTATGTAGTAGTAGAGGTAGTATCGTATATTGTATTATTCGATCAATTAGATTGATTAGATATCTAATAGATAGATAGGTGATACTAGATAGGAGAGATCATATCTAGATATATACTAGAAATGTCTTTTTCTATATTTATTCTTCTAATGTCGTAATAAATAAACTAAAGTCTCATTGATATACATATATAGTAATAAAGAAGCTAAAGTCTCACTGGTATATAATAGAAGCATCTGAGTAAAGTATCCATCTACCTAGTACCTAGTACTCCATACAATATTGATTGACCCTCTCACTAATGACAATGGTATGACCATCGCAAGACAAAGCTGTATCATCCAAATGCTCAGTGCTCACTCATACCATACCGTGCAAAGCAAAGCCCCGAGTGCCTATGTATCAGAAGGGGGAAATGATCCTACCTCAAATACCTCACATACCTCATATACCTCATATACCTCACATACCTCACATACCTTACATACCTCACATACCTTACATACCTCACATACCTCACATACCTCACATACCTCACATACCTCACATACCTCACATACCTCACATACCTCACATACCTCACATACCTCACAT